>JASDQU010220768.1:0-13823 GCA_032191745.1 Picea mariana
GGAAAGGCCTCAAGGAAGATGTGATGAAGCATGTCAAAGAATGCACTACATGCCAAGAAAACAAGGATGAGCACACGCACCCTGCAGGACTGTTGCAGCCCCTACCTATTCCAGAGCACAAGTGGGAAAGTATATCCATGGATTTCATCACCGGGTTGCCCAGAGCATAGGGGAACGATTGCATTTTTGTGGTGGTAGATAGGTTGACGAAGTTTGCACACTTTTTTCCCATAGCCATAAACTTCAGTGAAGCACGGGTGGCCCAACGTGCTGGTACAGAAGAAAGATAGAACCTGACAACTCTGCATTAATTATTGGGCTCTGAATAAAATCACAGTAAAAAATCGGTACCCAATTCCCCAAATCAATGACCTCCTTGATCAAATCATGGGGGTAAAATACTTCAGTAAGATTGATCTGAAATCTGGCTACCACCAGGTCCCAATAGAACAGACAGATGTATGGAAAACCACCTTCAAGTCAAAGGAAGGTCTTTTTGAATGGTTGGTCATGCCCTTTGGTTTAACAAATAATCCAGTCACTTTCATGAGGATGATGGACGATTCCTGTGACCTTTCACCAATACTTTTGTAGTGGTGTATCTGGATGACATTCTCATTTACAACAAGACTTGGGCTGAACACTTGCATTATATTCAACATTTTCTGCACACCCTGCAGCAGCACAAGCTATATGCCAACTTGGAAAAATTCTCCTTCGGCATGGACATGGTCCATTACCTAAGCTACATAATTGATCAACATGGCATACATGTGGATCCAGCCAAGATAAAAGTCATTCATGACTGGCCAGCCCCAACCACACTCACTTAACTTTGGAGCTTCTTGGGCCTTGTCAATTTCTACCGCAGGTTTGGGTTGGGATTCTCCCATATTGCATGGGCCCTCAGCCAAATAACCAGGGGTGGTGGTAAGGTGAAATTTTCATGGGGCCAGTCCCAACAAAAAGCGTTTGATGATTTGAAGCAACGCTTGTGCTCATCCCCTGTACTTTCACTACCAAACTTGCAACAACCCTTTGAGATCAAGACAGATGCTTCAGACTATGCGGTGGGCATCCTTCTCACTCAGCACGGCCACCCCGTGGCATATTATATTGAGACACTATCAGATGTTGTCTGTAAGTACCCTAATTATGACAAAGAAATGTAATCCATTGTGCAAGCCTGTTTCCAGTGGAGACATTACATTCTTGGGAAGTAGACAATCATTCACATTGATCATAAGCCACTGTAGTTCATGCAGACACAAGGAAAATTGTAGAATGATTGCCATCAAAAGTCATCCACATACTTGCAAAAATTCCACCTCAACATGAAGTATAAAACATAAAGCACCAATCACGTCGTTGATTTCCTCAGAAGACCACCAATTGTGCCATTCACCATGGTGATAGACTCATGTGGCCATGAGACCTATGGTGGCCCCAACTCTATGAGACAGACCCGAACTTCACCACCACCTACCAAATGTTGGGTGCAAATGCAGTTGTCAATAAGTTCCATCTTCAGGATGGGTTGTTGTGTCATCTGGGCCATATCCGTGTTTCATCAAGTGAGCGAGCGAAGCTGATCTGGGAAGCCCACTACAGTCGGTTGGTAGGACACTTCGGCGTCGAAACAATAGTGGCGATGTTACAAAAATATTTCTACTGGACGAAACGTCGATAGGATGTCAGCAAGTATATTAGGTCTTGCACTACCTGCGCTATTGCCAAACCGACCACTAAGAAACAGGGCCTGTACACCCCTCTTCCTACTCCTGACAGGCCATGGGAATCCATCTCAATGGACCACATGCCGGGCCTCCCATGCACCAAGTGGGGAAATGAATGTGTTTTTGTGGTTGTTGATCGATTCTCTAAGATGGAAATTATGGTTTCCTGCAAGAAGAACATCACAGCCGAGGCCATTGCCAAGATCTTCTTTGAACAAGTCTAGGTACATTTTGGAATACTACAAACCATTCTCTCAGATCGAGACAGTCGATTTATCATCACATTTTGGTCGAGCCTCTGGTCACTGTTGGACACCAAGCTCACCAAATCCATGGCCTTCCACCCCCAAACAGATGGCCAAACCAAGGTCGTAAATCGAATGATTGTGCATATCACTAGAAAATTTGGTTCACTTTGCGACAACTATTTCGACGCTCTTGTGAAGTTATGTCATGGATATTTCTCCCCAGGAATTTGATGTACTAAATTACCCAGATGGGGCCCACACGACTTTTGGCACTTCGTCTCCTAGGGTTAGGTTTTTGGATGTCTAGGGTTTTTGGCATTCCTGTTTATTGTAAAAAGGCCTTCAGAGCCTCATTGTAATCATCTTCTTGAAAATGAGCACAACCATCACATCTCTTCTCAAAGATAAGTTGCCACCATTCCAACAAGCTTGTTTCCNATTGCCAAACCGACCACTAAGAAACAGGGCCTGTACACCCCTCTTCCTACTCCTGGCAGGCCATGGGAATCCATCTCAATGGACCACATGCCGGGCCTCCCATGCACCAAGTGGGGAAATGAATGTGTTTTTTTGGTTGTTGATCGATTTTCTAAGATGGAAATTATGGTTGCCTGCAAGAAGAACATCACAGCCGAGGCCATTGCCAAGATCTTCTTTGAACGAGTCTAGGTACATTTTGGAATACTACAAACCATTCTCTCAGATCGAGACAGTCGATTTATCATCACATTTTGGTCGAGCCTATGGTCACTGTTGGACACCAAGCTCACCAAATCCATGGCCTTCCACCCCCAAACAGATGGCCAAACCGAGGTCGTAAATCGAATGATTGTGCATATCACTAGAAAATTTGGTTCACTTTGCGACAACTATTTCGACGCTCTTGCGATGTTATGTCATGGATATTTCTTCCCAAGAAGTTGATGTACTAAATTACCCAGATGGGGCCCACACGAATTTTGGCACTTCATCTCCTAGGGTTAGGTTTTTGGATGTCTAGGGTTTTTGGCATTCCTGTTTATTGTAAAAAGGCCTTCAGAGCCTCATTGTAATCATCTTCTTGAAAATGAGCACAACCATCACATCTCTTCTCAAAGATAAGTTGCCACCATTCCAACAAGCTTGTTTCCGCTACATTTGACAGTTTCAGCTTATTTCCTTATTGAATAGAAAACCAGTTTTACTGTATCTCTGTTATTTTGTGTTAAGCACCTGTTAATAATCTGTATTCATTTTGTTCTTCTCATAAAATCCGGATTAGATCAAATATTCCCAGTTCTCTTTTTCCCTATTCAACGAGAAAGGACCCTGGTGGATGTCTTAATTATAACAATGTATCAATATCAATAATGACTTGAGTTCCATATTGTATATTTAATAGAATTTAAGAATCACATTTGGAAAAATAATCGATGATCCATAAGCTTTGTCAACATGCCTTATCGCTAAATATTAAGTATTTCCTTGGCCTTGGATTGCTCCTCCATGAGATCCTCACCCATGTACTTACTAAGAATATCATCATGTTTATTCTTCTCCACAACCATGCACTCAGTCATTTTCTCATCTAGAAGGGGCACATGGGAAACAAACTCTCGCTCTCTCTATTGTTGGTTTCCCTTGTACTACTCTCCCATTTCTTCCGACATATCCTCATCTTTCTTGAATAGGACCGACTTAATGGAAATGACTTCGTTTCTCTTTATCATCAACCCAGCCTCCCTATAGATAGACTCGATCCTTTTCCACTCTCTCAGTGCTCTGACCCGCATCTCCTCCTCCGCAGGCCGCTCAACTTTCTCCAAGATACCATTCTCATCATCCCTGTTGCCATAATAACTGACATCAATTCACTTGTATATTGCATACATATACATCCTCTTATTCATCTTGAGGGGTTTATCAAATAGCTCTTTGACGTCAGGGAGGAATTTCTCAACCACACTTGTACAATTGATTGTTGGAAGATAGCATGATGGCCCTAGGAATAGCAACAATAATACTATTGTATCCTTGGCTCTTACTTTACTTTGTCAACTCAAGGTTCGTACAAACTTGAGAGGTGGTGTGCACTGTATATCCAATATGCACTAACAATATTATAGGTCTGAGACTGATCAAGGGTTGGAATGCATAAAATTGTGTAGAAAAGTGAAATGACAGAAATAAAATTTATCTATTGCTTGAATGAAAAGCACACCAACTTGAAAGGATAGTTAATCAATATTTCAGAAAATGAATTTAGTCTAATGAAATAAATAAATTATATTAATCCATAAAGTGAAAACTGGAAGAATAGGATTAATGCATTCTAGTGTAGGACAAAAAATTGTAATTAAAGGAAATCTAAACTAATGCATGGACTAAACAAACTATTTTTATGCCTAACCCTTTGATCAATAGCAAGCCATATGTCTTTTCAATGTTTATTGTTGTTCTTATGAAAATAAGATTAAGATAAACTAGAATCTATAATTAAAATAGTCCTACATGAGGTTTCTACAAGAACTGCATAGTTTCTACATGAATTGTGCAATTTCTACAGGAAACTCCTACATGAAGCCAAAGGAGGCCTAGAAATATAATGTAAGTCTTTTGAATCATCAACAAAGATAGACTATAATAAAATGGAATAGATATGAGGTTCTTGGCCTTGGAAAGACACCCAAGAGTGTTCCAATGGGATGTTGAATCTTTCTACAAGATGCATGTTGTAACTAACTAGTCAATGATAACCTAACATAAAGCAAAATTAATCATGAAAAACTACAATAATATTCAAAAGGAATGAAATTCTAACTAATCACTACCTTAACATGCAAAGAACTAAAGAAATTCCAACAGGATCCTTGATCCCTCTTGAGTGGGCCCTACCCAAGAAGCACAAGGAACCTTGAGAAAAATATAATAAGTTGAAAGCAAGACCATATTTATTCCATTAACATCAGTAGTACATTAAGAGAAAAAAGGCTCGGTCTTCAGCCAAAGTCTTAGAGTAAAGCCTCAATACAATACCATAAAAATATGTATTTTTCCTCCCCTGAGCTAGAGGTCTATATATAGTCTTAAGAGTTCGACCTCCTTGCTTAGATTGAGGAGAGAAGTGGGAAATAGGGGATCACAGTCAATCCTATCTACAACTTGAACTGTTGTTGATTAGGAGTGGATATTAATGAAAAAAGAGCGCTCCAAATATAGGTGGGGACAATGTCCCTTGATTCTTGGCTGACAGGGCTTTGAGGGAGACAAAATCACCTGTTTTTAGGATGTTGGAACCCTTAAACTCTCTTGACTCATGGTGTTCAACTTGCTTGGTGCTACACACATATTTTGGCATAGATATTAGAGAAAAAGGTAAAATATACAAAAAAAATCCACCTCAATCATATTTACTAAGAACATGCAAAAATATACATTACTTACTATTAAATATGGTCAAAAACAAGTATTAACTCATATTATGGTGGGAAAATGTTCTTATGATAAGCCTTTGGGATAGAAAATACTTGGGATCATCATAACATGTTACAATATTCCGGTAACCAATTGTACAAGTGTGGCTGGGAAATTCCTCCCCAACATCAAAGTGATATTCGATAAGCCTTGTGAGGTGAAGAAGAGGAGGTCTATGTATGCAATCTACAAGAGAATTAATGCCAATTGTTATGGTGACAAGGATGACAAGAACAATATCTTGGAGACATTCAAGCGACCAACAGAGGAGGAGATGCAGGCCAGAGAAATGGGGGAGTGGTAGAGGATCAAGAACATCTAGAGGCAGGTGATATTGATGATCAAGAGTGGGGATGTCATTTCCATTAAACCAGTCCTATTCGAGGAAGATGAGGATGTGGAAGAATAAATGGGAGAGAGGAATAAGGTAAACCAACAATATATAGAGAGAGAGTTTGTTTCCCATGTTCCCCTTCTGGATGAGAAAGTGATTGAGTGCATGGTTGTGGAGAATAAGAAACATGATGAGCTTCTTAGTAAGTACATAGGTCAGGATCTCATGGAGGAGTAGGGCAAGGCCAAGGCACTTAGTATTTAGCGATAAGGTATGTTAACAAAGCTTATGGATCATCGGTTGCTTTTCGAAATGTTCTTGTTAAATTGTATTGAATATACAATATGGAGCTTAGGTCATTCTTAAGGTTGAAACAATTTTATAATTAATAATTATACCAGGGTCCTTTCTTGTTGAACATAGAAAAGGGGCATTGGGAAGCTCCAATTGTAGAGCTTGGTAGTCCTAATTATTCCAAAGTAGGGGCCAAGATGAAAAACTTGGAAGGGAACAAAGTTGATGTTCTTAGTGCCATCAACAAGGGTACTAATAGATTATTTGGGGCTAAAAAATTCCTCCCCATCGTTAAAGAGCTATTCAATAAGCCCCCTCAAGGAGAAAAAGAGGAGGTGTAGGTATGCGATCTACAAGAAAATTGACACCAGTTCATATTATGGTTACATGAATGATGAGGACGATATCTTGGAGAAATTTGAGAGGCATGTGGAGGAGGATATGCAAGGTAGAGCACTAAGGAAGTGGTAGATGATTGAGTCCATGTGATAAATTATGAGAGACACCGAAGAGTGACGTATGTTATTACCTCTGCAAAGCAAAACCTCCACAAAATTTAACTATGGAGGTTAGCATATGTAGTTTGTGAATTCAATTTTCTTCTTCTGGATGCTACTATTTTTGTTGTTGCTACTATCCTTGACGTCATCAGTGTATCTGATTCACATAAAGTCATTTTTAGACACATATATATAGATAAAATGAATTTAAAATATAAAACACAAGCATATATAACTAATTAGTATTTATAAAAAAACAAAATTAGTTTCTGTTTGCAAAAACAAAAAGTGAAAAAGTAATCGATGCTATTAACAAAAACATACACATCACTTCTGGTGCTCCATATTAGACATAAGGAAGCAAATAGAGGTGTGTTAAGTATAATGCACTGGTGCATCATCGTTAGTCGAGCACTGATATCTATAGTAGTGCGATGTGATATATAACACACTAATTAAGGGTTTCCATACAAAACGACTCGCGATGCTATTTCACATATGAACTATGTAAACTGGAATGATTGGTTCTATGGAATGCACCATTGTAGTAGACTTTGTTAATGTTAAACCAAGCTGTGTACCTGGTTATATTAAATGCATTGACTGTCTATGTTCCTTTGAGCATCATACACTTTTAATCGACGTGTTGTCTTTTCTTGATGCACTATCAATGGGAACGTTTTAAAATACACACCACAATGATAATTTTTAAAATATTTTTCCTAGTGCAACTCACTTAACTACACTGGTTCGTCTCATTGAATGTAATGCACCGATGCTCCATTTTATATTTGTATGCATTGATACCAATGCATTTGTCTTATAATGCACCGGTAATGTGGCATCCCATAAAATGAACTAATATGGTAAATTATTATATGTTTTTCTCACTGTGTTGTAGCACACATGACCGATACGTTTTATTTATTTGACACACCATGGACGAAATTTTTTGTTTCAAAAACTTGGCGATGCCTTTGATTAATAGAATGCGCCAATGTGTTTATCTCAATTGAAGAACTTCCTATCATCTTAACTATGCTTACCATAAGACAAACTGCACTGATAATTTGTGAAAATCAGTGTGGTGCAGTGCTCTTTACATTACGAGTGCGTTGTTTGGATCCAAGCACACAGACAAGTGAAATTTTTTTATATCAACTTAAGCAGTATGATGTGTTAATATTAACGCACCAATGCTACCATGTTATTGGAGCACCGACATTTTATTTAACAATGCATTCTATTTTTAAGAGCATCGGTGATGGGGCATCCATCGAAACGCCCCAATGCCTTGTTGCATTTGGTTAGCATAAACACACCCCCGAGCTGTTTTTATGAAATGTGTTCATGTCGGTGTCATTTCACTAGATAACAGTACCAATGTGCTATAGTTTCTAGAGCACCGGATTGATATTGAGCGGTGTGTCATATAGTATAACGTACCAATGTGGTTTTTGTCAGTATGGGCACTGCTCCATTTTATTGATTCCTTGAAAATTAAGTGGTGTGATTTATTACTAGGAATGCATTGGTTGGATCATGTTATTGAAGCGTTGTTGTTTTGTTTAACAATGTGTGGTGAATAATAAAACATTGGATACAAGGCGTCAAATGAAACACCCTGCAATGCCAAATTAGTCAATAGCTATTTCAATGTGGTTTTGTTAATTGCACCGGTGCATTTGTTTAAAATGGTTTCACCGCTCAGTTGTATTTCATGTGTCATTTTTTAGTGATGTGCTTTCTTAATGGAACACGTCGGTGTTGATGAGTTCAAAAAGCACCGACACATTATTTACCGAGAGTTGATCTATATAACACATCAGATTCAGGTCATTTAAGTGGAAGCACGACTTAATGTAAAATGTGGACGCATTGTAGGTGATTATTATCGTAAAGTTATCATATGGTGCACTGCGTCGAGGCAAGCCAAATCAAAACAACGCACCACATGGACTCAAATTTGTTTTTGAAAAAAGTCCCAAATTTAAAGCTAAATTCAAATTTTAAACTCATGAAAATGGAAATGGGAAGGTAATAAACAAATTACTTAGACTCTTATGTCCTGAGGAGGCATGGTTCCATCGTTGAGAGGAAATGAAAATTCATGGTAATTTCCAAAAATTGGAAATGTGTGGAATATCGATCGATGGAGCTATCCAAATCATTGAGAAGCATTGGAAACAGGGCGTCTGTGAAAATAGAGTAAGCTCTAGTGCTTGCTTGAGAGATTGGAAGTACTAGATGAAGTGTCACAATGAAAATCAATATGCTAATTTATTTTTATTTACCCATTCGTGGTGCACCATTGGACATTGTGTATGCACTGGTATGTAAGATTCAATGGTACCAGTGCACTTTGATCGATGCTTGTTATTTTTTTATAAATTATGACGGTGCATTTGAACATCTATGTGCCGGTGCATTATGTTTTAGTTGAGCATCAGGGTGGATGTATTGTATAGGCACATTGAATAAAATTGTCCGCAAAAAACTTCTGACCACCCACGTCTGCTAACAACCTCCACTATGAAAATTAACGGTGCATTTGAACATTTTAGCATTGGTGTGATATGGTTCTATGCACACGAGTGTGAATATTCATGAAAGGAACATTGAAAAAAAAACCTCTGGTCACTCGCCTCTGTTCTAAACAACTAAGGGAGAATTTTTTCAGGGTGGTTCCATAAAACCCTCCACAAGAAGGTGACCTCCTTTTAGTGTTTCCTTCCCCAAATTCAACATAGATTGCATATCCTTTTACATGGGGACATTAGCAATGAAATATCGTCTAAGCAATGAGGTTCTAGACGCCTTCGAAATTTGTTTCTTCTTTAAGGCTGGTAAACTTCAATCTTCCATAATATGACAAATTTGATGGCATCTCACATACCTAAATGGGACATTCATGTAGTCCAGTACCTGAATGTGTTTCAACCTCCTACAACCAGCTCAGCTGATTCATGTAAACCACCTCAGGTATGTAAGTAAACAATAAATATTTACGACAGTTATCTGAGGTTGTGATAGAAAAATATCATCAAATTTAATGGTTTTCCCGGTCTGATTTCTAATTTCCTTCAAGATGGGGAGAATCCACCACTCGAGAGGTAATCCTAGTAATTTGATCCAAGTGGCATGACCTTCAACCACAGAGTCCCGTGGGGAAAAAATATGACACCAAGGTTTTAAATATAAGTAAGATGAATCACAAAACCAATCTCTTTTTAGAATAGTCTCTTCATCATTCTTCCCATTGAAATATAACCCTAGCCACCCCTACACCAAGGCATGAAAAACTGGGGTGTACCCTAGAATCGACACCCAATTTGAGTTGAGCCAGGATCTTAGGGTTTCCACTAAGATCCTCCTTCCCATAAATTTTCCAACAAGCTCTCTCCCTTAAAAATCCAAGATATATCCAAACCTATATATCTTCCTACAACCAACGCTAGTCCACCACCTCAGGATGTTAGAGTTTTTCACTTCTATTTTTTTTTGTTTTGTTTTTTTTATTATTATTATTATTTTATGGGTCCTCCAACGGTCTATTTTTTTCTACCAACTCTTGAGCCCTCTCCCGATTCTTACACTAAGATATTGTAGATAAACCATTGTGATCCTTTGCCTGAGAAAGATATTTCCCTATATCCCCACCATTATCTCTCTTTAAACCTTCATTAATGCTCCCCTTCCCTTTCGAGCTTCCACCCTAGGAAGCCTTCCACCTGTCATTCTTATTGGTGATAGATTGCAATTTCTCCATAATATTTCTCGTTGACTCCTAGATCCTTTGATTTAATGTAGCATGAGCCAAGATTCTACACACGTTGAGAATATTCCCTCCAGAGGCCAATTGCCAACCCAATCCTCAGTGTGTTCCACATCATCTTCCCATCTAGTCTGGTGATGGACGCATTCAATCAGGTCATCGATTGAAGACACTAGATGTTGAATGAAAATTTCACTCTTTGAGAGAGAGTCCTTGGAATAGTCGACCAAACATCCTACCAACACCTCCACCATTATAACAGATCTGAAATCCTAGCTCCCCCCATTCCTTATATCTTATTTTGTAGAGGGAGGAAATGGAAATGCATTTTATAACAAATTATTTAAATTTAAATCTTGCCAAAGAATTGTTGGTATATTTAAAATATAAAATCAAATTTCCAAGGTTTCACTCAAAAGATGGTAAATGGAAAAGAATGGGATTTTGAAGGTTTTTATTTGAAAATATGGTAAATTGATAGATTTTGATTGGGATTACAACAATAAAATTTTCAATCTATTTAAAATACAAGGATGAGATTTACAAAGTTTAGTGAGATATTATATATTTTTTTGTTTTCTAGTTTGTCTGTGACCTACGGGACTAGCCTATGGCTTGAGAAACTGTGAATCAGGGGCATCTAAGTCGTCAAAATCACCTGGGGATCGCACCTGACTTGAGCCACACCAACCCTTAACATGGCTAGATTTTTTGTCCCCACAGGTTTCAAACCGGTGACTTAACATCACAGAGTGCCTTAACAACACACTCTGTCACCGACTGTCCTACACCTCGTGGACATTAGTGAGATATTATGTTAAATAAAATGAGATTTTTTAATTTTTTTTTTGAAAATATGGTAAATTGAGTTAATATATTTTTAATGCCTTTTATATGCATTAGCTTAGAAGCAAAAGTGTATAGATTTTTATTCTATTAACTATAGTGGAGCTATCATTGGTTGTTATCTGTAAAATTAGGCTGACTCATCACCATTATTCAAAAAAACCACACCACCTAAAATAACTTGGATATACTTTCATTCTTACCAAATGAAAATTATAAATATTTAAAAATATATATATACATATTAAATTAATCTTATTAAAATGAGATTTTGTTTTTTAAATAATAATTTTTAAAATGTTTTTTCATAATTTATGAATGATTAAAGAGAATAAATTGTATTTTTTCTGTTGGCAAATGTTTAACAGGTAGAATATGCTTGTCATTGATGGCAAGTACAACAACGATGATGGCTTGAGTACAACAGCGATGATCAGCAGCGCAGTGATATTCAGGAAGACCGACAATGCAACCAGGCAAACAAAAGATAAGTTCAGGTTGATAAAATGTTCGAAGGCCCGAGAATCATTTCTGATCGTTGGATCTCATTCAAAATTCCCGAAAGAATGAGGGCTGTCAGATCAAGATATAGACAAGAAGAGCGCTGAATAGGAGGACAGATCTCAGACGTCAGATCTGAGCGCAGGGTCCGACCACCGTTGGATCGAGGAGAACCTGCACGATTCTTAAAGAACAAGGAGAAGCGGGCGTAATCGTGATATGCGAAATTGCGACTTAATCTGAGCCATCAGATCGAGGTTGAATCTGGATCGTTGATCCCTGTCTATGTCGGAGTTTCGAGGATCGAGAATTGGGGATGTCAAAGAATTTTGACATCAAGAATCCCGATTTCGCGATATGTGAAATTACGATGCAATCTGAGTCGTCAGATCAAGCTTTGATCTGGACAGTTGATTCTAGCCAATGGAGAGGCATTGGGGATCGAGAGTTGGACATGACAAAGAATTTTGACATCAAGAATCCTGATTTCGCGATATGTGAAATCACGATGCAATCTGAGCCGTCAGATCAAGCTTTGATCTAGACCATTGATTCCAGCCAATGGAGAGGCATCGGGGATCGAGAGTTGGACATGACAAAGATTATTGACATCAGGAACCCCAATTTCACGATATGTATATCGCAATTCAATCGCAGCCATTGAATTGAGAATGAATCTGGATCGTTGATTTAACTCCTTATCGGAGTTTCATAGATCAGGACTTGAAGGTGTCGAGAACTCACACAGCAAAGTGGCGAAATCGTGAGAAGATCTGGGTTGTAGGATCTGGGGAAAGTACGAAGGACCAATAGTCGTTAGATATGGTGAAGTTGCAAGGCAGATATGACAGTTGTGGTCCATTGGATCAAGAGAACACGTGGCGAAAGATCGTCATGTCGCTGACTGGAAAGTCAAAGGAACAGCGATATGCGAGATCATGATTTAATCATGGATCGTTCGATCAAGAGGACACATGGCGAAAGATCAGAGCACCATAAAGCTCCATCTCGGAGTTTCACCTATCGCAACTTGGAGTTACGAGAACCTCCATCTAAAGAACAACGATATGTGAGATCATGATTTAATCGTGGACCGTTGGATCAAGAGGACACGTGGCAAAAGATCAGAGCACCATAAAGCTCCATCTCAGAGTTTCACCTATCGCAACTTGGAGTTATGAGCACCTCCATCTAAGGATCAGAAAGATGCGAGATCACGAAAAGATCCTGACCATCAATACACCAAAAGATGTGGACCATTGATCTAAGCTCCATCTCTGAGTCTCGCCTATCGCGACTTGGAGTGACGAGAATCTCCATCGAAGGAACAACGAGATGCGAGATCACGATGAGATCAGGATCGTTGATTCATCAAGATCATGAAACGTCGATCAGGGTCGATGAAGATTATAAGTTCGCAGCGCCTCTTACCACAGCCTGTGGTCACCGTGTGTGATCGCCAAAGGAGATGAAGAGTCTCCAAGCTTCATCTAGTGAAGGAAGACTATTCTTAGAAGGGATTGACAGATGTATGAGTGTGGAAGCTTGTAACTAAAACAGAGAAGGTGAGCTCGACTATCATAGATAAGGCGAAGAGTCTCAATTGCCAGAGAGGCTGAGGAATCTCAGCATAACATCCAGTGATGCTGAACGCGTGGGAAAATGGCTAGAGAAGATGAAGAGTTACGATGATGATCACGCAGAGCACTCAAGAGGTGGAGGAGATTGGCGCGGTTTGAGCATGCAGAGGAATGGAGAATATTGCATGCACAAGATGCACATAAGCTATATATACATGGTACAAAGAAGAGAAGGGTTTTTGTTGCTGTTGTTGTTCGAGTGGTGATGGTTGTTGATGTGGAAAGTGATTCATGTGTAAAGAAGGAAGATAGTGCAGCAGTTGAATTGAACTGAAGAGGAACTGTGCAGAGAATGGACATGGCGCATAGAGGATAAAACGCAGAATAACAGACAGCGCAAGTGATATGTGCAGAAAGGAAGTGTGGTAGAAAGAGCAACGAGATGCAGTAGAACAGTGATAAGTCGGGTAAGCCATTGTTGAACATTATATCACTGTAATAAGTTTCAGAAGCAAAGATTTATATTTTAGGGAGGTTGGGAGGTGCTAGGGAGGAA
>JASDQU010220770.1:0-14055 GCA_032191745.1 Picea mariana
TATATATATATCATTTTATATAAAATTGACAAAATAAAAAAATATAATGAATATATAGCTAATTACCACGGGACGATATTCATTCGATCCGCCATCAATGTGACCATATTTCCTACAATGTTTTGTAGTCGTTGCTATTAAAATTCTTATGGGACGTCTAAAAAAACATTTTTTACAAGGGCAATAACATCTACCATCACCCTTTTCACCTGTTTTACTTTTTTCCCCATCTTTAACAACATTCTACGACATTCTTCTGCACAAAAATACCCTTTCAGAATTGTCGTTATTATAGCAATATTGTCACAACATCTTTAAATCGTCAAATATTTATAGTCCAATTTTAGGTCACTATCATTGCACTTGCGATGAAAGTGACCTAAAAATATATTTTTTTTACCTATTTATTTTAGGTCATTTTAACGGTCAATTTTAAGGTTAGGTCATACATCGCTCTTGTGAAGGACAAAGTACATTCATCGCTCTTGCGACGAACAATGACCATAATAATTTGGTCAAACTACATGTGTCGAGATTGTGACGAATACAGGGTGGATTTTAAAAAATTAAACTTTTTCTATTGCATGTTGCGACGAAAGAGTACTTTCGTCGCAAGTGGTTGTCACAAAATTTTCAATATGTAGTAGTGTCGAAAGGTGAAATCAATCTCATCTGTTGGTTTGGAGGGCCACATGTCACCTGGTTGTTAAGACTAAGGATCATGCGTGGATGGAGGAAAGAAGGCAGGAAAGGAAGATATATCAGAGTCGTTGATCGAAGGAATCTGTTAGAGACCGCGAGATCGACGATCATGCTTAATTGCGGGGCCAGAACATGCTCGGGTCTTAATTTTTTGTCAGCGAGCCACAATTGAAACCACAGTTTTGAAGAAAGGGTACGTGGCAGCTAGAGATGGATTGCGAGGAGAAAAGTTGTTGATCTGAAACCACTCTTGGATGCAACCGCAATCGTTCTCTTACGCAAGGATGTAGCCTGAGGTCACATGCGACAAGGGGCTAACGTGAAAAGAGATCACGCCCACAATCACATGGTCACAAGAGACCATCGGCCAAGGTCATATCAGGAAATGGAGCTAGCACTCACAAGACCGAGTTTAGGAAGCACCTTTTGAATAGGTGTTTGGTCACCGCCGATGGTCACATGAAGGAAGGGGATTAGAAGCCAAAGAAGCCAAAACGAGTGACTGTAACTGCCAGAGAAGATGAAGAGTTGCGACTACCATAGAAGCCATAGAATCTCAAGATAACGACCATTGATGATGAATAGATTTAGGATAACCTCCAGGGAAGATGAAGAGTTCGAATGATGATGAGGTAGAGGAATCGACATGCAAAATACATGCATATCAGAGAGTATAGTGTGCTTTTTCGAAGGTGATTCAAGTGCGTAGTTGAATAAGTTGTGCATTATCTGAAGTGGAGATCAGAGGCACGGTGCAGAGATGGAGAGGAAACATAGAGAACAAAATGGAAAATAGAAGTTGAATAGAGAATCGTTGTGTGTAGAAGCAGAACAGAGCATAGAAGTTGAAGTAAGCAGAGGAAACATGGAGCTGTAAAAGATCATTTCAGAGACATTTCAAGTAAAGTTTTATATTTTAGGGAAGTAGGGAGGTGCTAGGGAGGATGGTTGTCCTCGAAGTTTCAAGTGGGTGCTTGAACACAGGGATTTGTAGCTTCCATCGGGTTGCAGCCAGAAAAACCAAGGTGGTAGGGTGGTGCAAGAGAGAACCATTGTTTTCTGTTATACAGGTTGGTGCCTGTGTGACTGGAAGTTGGTGCTTCCATCCAGTTGGTGTTGGAACACTCAGGGATTTGGTTCTTCCTTCTAGTGGGTGCTAGAGAAACGAGAGAGTTGGTGCTCTTAGCAAGTTGCAGCTTGTTAAAGAAGAGGTTGAAGCCTCATTTTGAGTTGGTGCTCAAAGAAATATGATGTACAAAACTTAAAAGACTGCCTATCATTCGAAGAAGAAGAGGTTTTCTCCCTTTATGGGTTTATCATATGTGTGATTGATTTTTGTTATTTATGTTGTTCATGTCCTGCATAATCTTGATGATCACTTAGAGAAGGTTAATAATAATTTAATAGGCATAAAATTGTTTAAGCACAATAACAATTGATTCACCCCCCCCTCTCAGTTGTCTTAGTAATTCCAACAATTGGTATCAGAGTGGGTTCCTTTTATTTAAAGATATATCAATAATATTAAACATGACAAGTCATGAAGGAACTTCAACCAATAAGGCCTCCCTGTTTAATGGAACAAACTTTGCCTTCTGGAAAGTTAGGATGAAAACCTACATAATGGCTTTAGGTGCATATGTCTGGGATGTGGTAGAGACTGGTTACGTAAAGCTAGTTGTACTAGATAATAAGGATGACAAGCTAGAATTCAGCTTCAATGCTAAAGATGTGAATGTTATTCTACGTGGGCTTGCAGAAGCAGAATTTGTAAAAGTTATGCACTTAGAATCTGCCAAAGAAATGTGGGACAAACTCATTAGCAGTTATGAAGGTAAAGGATGCCAAGCTTCAAACCTACAGATTACAGTTCGAACAACTAAAGATGAATGAGGATGAAACAGTCAATAAATTTTTCTTAAGAGTTGAGGAGCTTGTGAATTTCATGAAGGGTCTTAGTGAGAAGATTGAAGACGTATTTTTAGTTCAAAAGATTTTAAGATCTCTACCAAACAGATTTAATCCAAAAGTTTTTGCAATAGAAGAACTGAATGATCTTAAGACTTTGTCTATTGATAAAGTTCTAGGAACTCTAACTTCTTGTGAAATTAGGATTAGTAAGGATAAACCCACCTCTAGAGAAGCATCATTTAAAGCAGAAAAGAATGAGGATTATGAGCCTGATGAAATTGAAGCAAAATTTGTGAGAAGACTAAAGAAAATATCAAGCAAGTACCAAGGTAAGTTTCCCTTCAAATGTTTTAAGTATGGAAAGATAGATCACTTTGCATCTAAGTGTCCACACAAGAAGAAGGACCAGAACTCTGAAGGTGAAGTGAAGTACAAATCCAAGAGATTTGGTAAAAAGAAAAGTTTATGTGTAAACAATGATGACTCTTTGGGAGACACAAATAGTGATTCTTCTTGTGAAGATAAGGTTAATGACTTTATTCTTATGGCCAAAGAGGATTATGATAATAAAATCACAGGAAGTGATGTCAATGATGAATAATTCGTGGTTGACTTGGAAGGAGAACTAATCAGTGCCTTATAAGAAATTGCTAGACTCGGATTTAAGAAGAGAAAGAAAAAAACAATTGTTGATACAGTTTGAGAAAGACAATAAAAAACTTGATGAAGACTTTGCCCTGCTAAAAGTGGAATTATAAGAGGCAAATAAAATAGAGGACATTCTAAAACAATAGTTATCAGAGAAGAAGGCAATATTTGAAGCCTTGGAAGAAGAGGTAGTAAAAACCAGGAAAGAGATGGAGAAGTTTAAAGCATTATATCTCAAAAATCTTCCAAGCATTAAAGCCTCAGCAGAACTAAATGACATTCTGAGCAAACATATATCTCCTTTGTTGAATATTGGTTTAGGCTATGTAAGTGGCTCAAACAGCTAGAAAGAAAATATCCAGTAAAGATGATCAAGTTCTAAGTCAGCAAAAAATCAGATCATGTGAATACTCTGCCACCAACAACTAATAAGGACAAGATGACCCCTGATAAAAAACAAAGACATCAGAAGATGGAGCAACAAATTCCAAGAAGAAGGCCATCCTTCAGGTACCAAAATTTCTTCCATCGTTACTATTTTTACTACTCTAATTTTGGTCATAGGATTGCAAATTGCCAAATTAAGTTTAGAGACATGCAACTGAGGAGATCAAGAAACAAAAAATCTTTGCAACATAGAACTAAACATCCAATGAGTAGACAAAGTTGCACCAATCACTTTTACCTATTGAACATTGAGCTCGAATGTTATAACTGTCATAACTTTGGCCACAAAGCTACAAATTGCCATCTGAAGAATTACAAAGCAGATCCAAGGATAAAACCCTTAGCTAGAAATGCCAGCACATGGAAAATGAAAGATAGTGAAAAATGTGGTCTAGTACTTTTAGCTCAAAAACAAAAAGACCCTAGTATATAGACAGTGGATTTTCCAAGCACATGACTGGAGACAAGGATAAGTTTTTGTCTATAACTAAAAGAAAAATAGGAAATGTGACCTTTGGAAATGATGAACCAGGTAAAATCAAGGGTAAATGGATGGTAAGTTTGAGTAATGGTAAATGAAAAGCCCGGGATGTTCTGCTTGTAGATGGGATAAAACATAATTTTCTCAATGTAAGTCAAATGTGTGACAGAGGATGTGAAGTGGTGTTCACTTCCAAAGATTATAAGATAAAGTTTGTAAAGTTAGGACAAGTGGTGGCTAAAGGCTTAAGAACATATGTAAATGTATATGTGCTAAAAGAAGATAGAGAAGAGTGTCATCTAAGAAAACATGATGAAATTTTGTTATGGCATAGGAGACTTGGACATATAAACTTTGACCACTTAATCAAGCTCAAAAATCTTGAGGCAGTAAAAGATACTCCAAGAATATCAAAGCCACAAGATTTTGTGTGTAAACCTTGCCAAGTAGGAAAGCTAACCAGGACACAATTTAAATCCAAGAGCTCCACTTCAACAGAGAAACCACTCCAATTAGTTCATATAGATTTATGTGGACCATCAAGACAGGAATTCACAGGGAAGGAAAACTACTTCATGTTGATCATTGATGATTACTCCAGACTCACTTGGGTTTCTTTTCTCAAAGAAAAAGATGAATCATTTGAGAATATTAAAATATTTAAGGCTTTAACTGAGAATCAAACAGGAAACAAATTAAAGGTTGTAAGATCATATAGAGGATGAGAATTTATGACAAGTGATTTCAAGGAATTCTATGATAAACATGGGATCAAAAGAGAATACACAATCCCAAGAACTCCACAACAAAATGGAGTGGTTGAGAGGAAAAATAAAATAGTTCAGCAAATGGTCAGGTCAATGATGAATGAGAAGAATATTGGTAAAACCTATTGGGTAGAAGCAATACACACCACAATCCATATTCTTAACAAATCTCATCTCAGACCACACAGTGAAAAGACACCTTATGAACTGTGGTATGGAAGACTTGCTTCAATCAAACACTTCAAAGTCTTTGGGAGTAAGTGTTACATAAAGAATAATAATGAAAATCTTGGCAAGTATGATGACAGGTCTAATGAAGGCATATTCTTAGGGTATGCTACAAAGAGTAAAGGATACAGATGCTATAATAAGAGGCTGCATAAATTGGTTGATTGTATAGACATAAAAGTTGATGAAGGAGTCCCAATAAGAAAGGTGAGCAATATTGAATCAACAACAGAGGATATAGTTGAAGTTGAATATGAACAGGTCCAAGAATAAGAAAAATAAGACTCTGAGTCAGATGAAGATACAAATACTTAGGCAGATTCAAATCAACAGACAACATCAAATCCTTCCTCTAGAATTACTCAAAAGAATCATCTTGCAAGTCAAATAATTGGTGAGAAAGACAAAGGTGTACAAACCAGGATAAGGATAATCAAAGACACTGAGCAATCACATATAGCCTTCATATCCATGGTGGAACCCAAGAACTTTAATGAAGCTAGTAAAGATGTAAATTGGTTAAAATCAATGAATGAGGAACTAGATCAGATTGAGAAGAACAATACTTGGGAGCTTGTTCCTAGACCTGCAGATAAGAATGTAATTGGCTCCAAATGGGTGTTTAAGAACAAAATGAATGAACAAGGACAAATTGTTAGAAATAAAGCTAGATTGGTCTGTAAGGGGTATGCACAAGTTGAGGGACAAGATTTTGATGAAACCTTTGCACCAGTGGAAAGATTAGAAGCCATCATAATGTTTCTTGCCTATTCATGTCATAAGAACTTTAAAGTATATCAGATGGATGTTAAGTTAGCATTTATTAATGGAGATATAGAAGAAGAAGTATATGTGGAGCAACCTGAAGGATTTTCACTGACAGATAATCCTGACTATGTCTGTAAGTTGAAAAAGGAATTATATGGATTGAAACAAGCACCACGAGCCTAGTATTATAGATTGGAAAAATTTCTACAGGCCAAAGGGTTCAAGAAAGGTATTTTTGATAGTAATCTATACATTAAGTCTAAAGGTGATGATTTATTAGTTGTTTTGGTTTATGTAGATGACATTATTTTTGGATGCACTAATGACCCTTCAGTTCAGTGGTTTGCTAATTCAATGCATATTGAGTTTGAGATGTCCATGATATGAGAACTGTCATATTTTCTTGTTTTCTGAATCAATCAGAGTTCTGTAGGGACATTTATCTCTCAAGAAAAGTATTTAAAGGAGATGTTAAAGAGGTTTCAGATGGAAGATTCTACACCTGTGAGCACACCTATAGTGGTTGGTTGCAAGCTCAGTAAATATGATATTTCACCTGATGTTGATCAAAGAACATATCGATCAATGATAGGAATTCTTCTGTACATCACAGTATTCCATCCTGATATAATGCAGGCTTTTGGAATAGTAGGTCGTTATCAGTTTGCTCCTAAAAAAAATCATTTAGCAGCTGTCAAAAGGATATTCAAATATTTGAAGGGTACAATGACTTATGGTCTTTGGTATCCTAAAAATCAGAATTTTCAATTAACTGCATATTCAGATGTTGATTGGGGAAACTGTTTGGATGAGAGAAAGAGCACTAGTGGAGGTGCATTCTTCTTCGGTGATTCGTTAGTAGCATGGCTTAGTAAAAAGAAGGGATCTATTTCATTATCAACTACAGAGGTAGAGTACATTACCACTGCTACTTGTTGCACTCAGATCTTATGGATGATATGAACTCTTGCAGATTTAAAGGTAACTTATATTTATCCCATTCCACTTCACTGTGATAACACCAGTTCCATTAGTGTCTTGAAGAATCTTGTTCTCCATTCAAAGATGAAGCATATACCAATAAAGTATCATTTTCTCAAAGAGCAGGTTACAAATAGAGATGTTCAACTGAATTATATTCCTTCCATAGAACAAATTGCAGACATCTTTACTAAACCCCTAGCCAAGACACCATTTGAATATCTCCGTCAGAAGATGGGTTTCATACCTTCTCTCACCTAAGAGATTCCATCCTTTCAGGGGGAGTATGTATTGGTTGAATATCTCATACCTCCGAAAAATACTATAACAGATCAGGGGGAGCTTGTTTTCTTTGACATTGATGTCAAAGGGGGAGAAAAAGGTGTTGTCTGTATGCTACAGTTGGAGGTCTAAGAAAAATAGTGCATCCTTTCAGGGTTTCCATCACTGCCAAAGGGGGAGATTGTTGGCAGGAAGAATGTGCTTGTCATTGATGGCAATAACAGAAGCCAACCAAACCTTGAGAGCTCAGAAGATGAGAAAGATGAGAAGAGATAGCGGTTTCCAGAAGTGAAAACGAGGTCCAAGAGACAGACTCACAAGAGGATCAACTTAGAAAACATTCTAAGTTGGAGAGATAAGAAGCTCAGGAAGAAGAGCCATAGTGGTCGTTGGATCACCGATCCAAAGGAACAACAACCGTCAGATTGAATTAATGGAAGGATAGGATAAGCGGGGAAAACGATTGAGAATTAGATCATCTGAATTTTCGTCAGCCGTTAGATTGATTTAATTGGAAGGATGGGATAATAAAGATTTGTTGATCTAAGATCTTTATCAACGAAAAAAATTCATTTTAGGTATAAATATGTGAGGAGGTTACGCTCCGTAGAAATCACTTCGAGAGTTTCAGTTTGAGATCTGAAATCCCCGAAGTCTGGAAAGTCAGAGAGATGGAGTAAACGTCAGTCGTCGGATCATTTTAAAGTGGAAGGACAGAACAAGATAGAAAAGAAACATCGCAGAAAGATCAATCTGTCAATATAAGAACATGATAGATGAACAACATTTAGTTCGGTTCCAAAATTTGCGAAGAGGTTATTGTTCAGGGATTCTCACTTCGGAAGAATTGGCAACTTTAAAAGTTGAAATACCCGAAGTCTCGAAGGCCGAAGTCCCAAAATGAATGGGGATCCACGTTATCAAGAATATTTCAGCAAGGATACATGGCGCAATCAAACAATGACAAGTGTCAATTTGTTTTGGAATTTTAGGTACGTGCAAATCACAAATCTGAGTGACACATGGCAACTACTAGGCTCATGACACATCATCAAGTGATGTAATTAAGTGACATCACTCTGAGAATTTTACTTCGAGAGATTTACCACCAGCACTTGCCCAAAGTTCCAAAGTTCTGAAGTGGTTTGGGGTCGTCCATCGTCGAGGAGGACAAGTGGCACGAGATCCACAACTTTAGAATTTTGCGGATGGGGAGAATGTGAAAATACCTGAAGAAAAATCTCAATCGTTGATTGTCAAGGGGAGTACGTGTTAGCTGATATGAGATTTTGGAGAAATATCACTTCAAGGATTTCCAATTGAGACTTGAGAATTTTGAAGTCAGGAGATACGAAAGGATCATGACCGTTGATTCGAAAGGGACACGCATCAGTGGATTGTGAGCTCTGGGAAAAAGCAAATGAAGATTGAAAGGTTGGAAAGTTGAGATTTCTGAACCTAGAATACCCGAAGGGATTGTGTCCATTGATTTGAGAATACCACGCATCATTATATCGTGGACTCTGGGTGAAATTCTCCAGGAGCAAGCGTAGTTTTAGAATCGATACTCCCGAAGCCTGAAAGGTGAAATCGATCTTGTTCGTTGGTTTGGAGGGCCACATGTCACTTGGTCGTTAAGACTAAGGATCACACATGGATGGGGGAAAGAAGGTAGGAAAGGAAGATAGATCATAGACATTGATAGAAGGAATATGTCAGAGACCACGATATCGACGATCATGCTCGATTGTGGGGCCAAAACATGCTCGGGTCTTAATTTTTCGTGAGCGGAACATAATTGAAGCCATGGTTTTGGAGGAAGGGTATGTGGCAGCTGGAGATGTATTGCGGGGAGAAAATCGGGTGATCCAAAACCACTCTTGGACACACCCACAATCGTTCTCTTACACAAGGACATAGCCTGAGGTCACATGCGATAGGGGGCTAACATGAAAAGAGCTCGTGCCCACAATCACGTGGTCAAAAGAGACCATCACCCAAGGTCATATTAGGAAACGGAGCTAGCACTCACAAGACCGAGTTCAGGAAGCACCTTTTGAATAAGTGTTTGGTCACCGTCGATGGTCATGTGAAGGAAGGGACTTAGAAGCCAAAGAATCCAAAACGACTGACTGTAAATTCCAGAGAAGACGAAAAGTTGTGACTGCCAAAGAAGCCAAAGAATCTTAGGATAACGACCACTAATGATGAATAGATTCGGGATAACCGCCAGGGAAGATGAAGAGTTTGAATGATGATCAGGCAGATGACTTGACATGAAAAAGACATGTAGAACAGAGAGTATAGTGTGCTTTTTCGAAGGTGATGCATGTGTGTAGGAGTAGAAGTTGTGCATTATCTGAAGTGGAGATCAGAGGTGCAGTGCAAAGAATGGAGAGGAAGGACAGAGCATAAAATGGAGAAGAGAAGTTGAACAGAGCAGTGTCATGTGCAAAATCAGAACAAAGCATAGAAGCTGAAGTAAGCAGAGGAAACACGGAGTTGTAAAAGATCATATTAAAGACAGTTCAAGTAAGTAAAGTTTTATATTTCAAGGTGGTAGGGAGGTGTTAGGGAGGATGGTTGTCCTCATAGTTTCAAGTGGGTGCTTGAACACAGGGAGTTGTAGCTTCCATCTGGATGCAACCATAAAAGACAGGGTGGTGCAAGGGAGAACCATTGTTCTCTGTTATACAGGTTGGTACCTGTGTGACTGGAAGTTGGTGCTTCCATCCATTTGGTGCTGGAACACTCATGGAGTTGGTGCTTCCTTCTAGTGAGTGCTAGAGAAACTAGAGAGTTGGTGCTCTCTACAAGTTGCATCTTGTTAAAGAAGAGGTTGAAACCTCATTTTGAGTTGGTGCTCAAAGAAAGATGATGTACAGAACTTAAAAGATTGCCTATCATTCGAAGAAGAAGAGGTTTTCTCCCTTTATGGGTTTCCTCGTGAATATTTGTCTCTGTGTATATCATATGTGTGATTGATGTTTGTTATTTATGTTGTTCATGTATTGCATAATCTTGATGGTCACTTGGAGAAGGTTAATAATAATTTAATAGGCATAAAATTGTTTAAGCACAATTACAACTGATTCACCCCCCCCGCCTCTCAGTTGTCTTAGTAATTCCAACAGTTTCTGCCCCACAGTGATTCACTCATCATTGATCTTAATTGGACAGGGGGAGAGAAACATAAGTCTTGAAGAAGTTCAAGTAACAAAACTTTTGAATGCTTTTCATATATACATCAAATAATTACATGAGGAAGAACCATGAAGAGAAAAGTCTGTAGAGTTAGCAGAGGCTTGTAGATAGGGGGAAGCGACCCCGAATGAGTACCCTTTTCGATTGATGTCAAAGGGGGAGATATAAAGGGTAAGGAATGGAGAGATAGAGGCATGAAGTCAAGGGGAACAATGATCACAGGGGGAGCATGAGCATAAGGATTTCCATGCCTAAGTGTTTCCATCAATACCAAAGGGGGAGATTGTTGGACAATGTTTTCTTGGTTGTCATTGATGTCAACACTTGGAGAATGATCTTAGAGAATGGTGTCAACCCTTAGACATCGATGTCAATCCTTGAATAATTTCGGTTGCATATTCTACTAGCCCCGACGATATGGTATTGGTACCCGAAGTTGAATAAGGAATATGGATGTGAAGGATAGTGTAAATGTAGGAATGACCCTCATAAATGGATAGTAATTTTTGTTCCATTTCCGATGATATGTGGAATGCCAGGTATTTCCTCACAGTTAGGGAGATATGGCCATGTAAATTTGGAAGCCCTGAAGAGTGGACAAGAATCCCCTAGTTTTTTATAAGTCTTGGTCAAAGGGGTAAAGTTGTTGTAACAAGAAAACCCTAGAAGCCCTAAATTAAGGAGAGGAGTTACCTAGATAAAGTATATGAGCACCTCAAGGAGTCATTCACAAGTACACTCATGAACTTATTCATTGGTTATCTTTATTATGATCTAGTGATCTGTTGTTAAGGTTGTAGTGTCATTTTATGGGGTAGAAAAGAAGGGTTGATGGAAAAAATATTGGAGTTACATCAAAACCCTAGTTTCTAAGGTATAGACAAGTTGCAGGTCAGTAAGGGAGCGTATGTACGCAATCTGCAGTGAAGAAAATGGCATATATACATGGGCTATAGAGGAAAAAGTCATGTACATGTGAAAATCTCATGAAAATTTGAGTATATATTGGTAGCAAGTCCCCAAAGTTTGAAAGGAAGGTTACAAGTCAACATCGTATTGTTTTAGGTCAGCTTCAGAGGTATTGGTATGGTTGTATACTTGTTTTTATGGTTACTTTTGGTCATGATATGGTGTATGGTTGAGGCATACTTGGTATGGTTGGTTTGGTATCTGGATATGGTATATCTTGGTTGCTTGGTTGAGTGAGGAGAACTCTTATATATGGTTCAACATATGGCACGATTTTTATAGTTCTTATCATTGAGTTCATTGTATATAGTTGAGGCATATTCATGGTGTCATATGCATGAGGGGAATGCATTGGTTCTTGGAGATACTTCATTGATGATATGGTACAGATATTAATATAGTTGATGGTATGGTATATGGTACATGTTACACATGTTTGATGCTCTAGTTCATGATTCACTAGTCTTTATTGATGTATATTTGGTTCATGATTGATGCATGAGATAGTATGTATGTTGGTATACAGTTGATGAATGGTATGGTACATGTGTTAGTTGGTTCATGAGCATATATAGGTTGATGAGACAGTGACAATGATAGAGTGACAGTGACAGTGACAGTGACAGTGAAAGTGGCAGTGACAGAGTGACAGTGACAAAGACAGAGTGATAGTGACAGTGGCAGAGTTTGTGATAGTGACAGTTGGTCTACATTTATATTAAATGGTGGTTGGACGAAGAAAGGATAGGTGGTTGTAGCCACCTTCCGATTGTAGCCAGAGAAAATAGGGGGTTGTATCCTCCTTCTAGTTGGATCTAGAGAATTGGGGAGTTGGATCTTCCTTCAAGTTGTAGCTTGAAAAACTAGGGGGTTGGAGCCTCCTTCCAGTTGCAACTAGAGAATTGGAAGTTGGTGCTTCCAATGAATTTTTTCTTTTAATAAATATATAAGAAAAGCATTCCATTGCTTTCTCCCATTTGGGTTTACATGTAAATTTTGGTGTATTGTGTATCTATTGTGATGTGATGTTTTTAATGATTATATTGTTGATGATATATTGAATAATGATAAACTATTGAATATTGTGGTTAAAATTATTATAATTTCTCATTATTGATTCACCCACCCCTCTTAGTAATCCAACACCACCAAGATCAAATTTGAATGAAATGAAATGCATGTCATTGATAAGATAGAATGGCATAGACAAACAAGGAGCATGGTGTTAAGAGATATAATACAAACTACAGTCAATGTAAAAAAGAAATAAAATATTGTAAATAAATCCAGGTTTGTGAATATTCATGACCTTGAGAAAAACTTGGTTACTCTTGGGACATATCCAAATAATGAAGATATTTTGAAATCCCTATTTAAAGAGAAACATTTAGAGTTTCGATTGCTTAAATAAAAGTTGAAGATATGAAATGTTGAGTGTCTTCAAACTAAGGAATTAGTGAAGCCCAGAAAGAGAAAAAGGATTTGATGGGTAAAATCTCTAAATTGCAAGATCGAAATTTCAGATTGGGTCATATAATTGACAGGTTAAAAGAAGAAAAAGAGGTATAGGAATCAAGAAACCGGGTTCAACGGTTGTTTACTGCAAGATACCAGATATATAAAATATGCAGAACAGAAATAAAATGCTAGGAATGGCAGAATAACAGTAAAATATCCAGCATAATCTTCACAATACACAAAAATGATATACGAAATAGCAATAGAAAAGCACTTTGATTCAGAAAGAAATGTTCACAGGCCTCTTCGAGGGGGCAACCTCCAGTCGAGCAGCGCTTTGTTACAATAATCCCCAAGCTAGGGTTTTCATACCCTCGACCCTTATTTATATTAAATATGTCTATTAAGAGAAGCATCTAGAGGAATATCCTTCTAGAAGTGAAAGCTTCTATTAGTTCTTCTTACATCCGCCTTATCCTATTTTATTGAAAGGTCTCATTAATATTGACCTTTATTACATCCGAATACATTGATCTACCTATGTGTGGGTTAGGACCTTAACATGTCCGCCCCCTTAAAAACAACCTTGTCCTCAAGGCTTGAGATGTGGAAACTGTTGCAGAATGGTAGTTGGTTCCCAAGTGGCATCTGCTGGAGTCATATATTTCCACTGTACTAGCACTTCCTTGATGGTTCTCTGACGCAGGCGACACTCCCGCTGGTCCAAAACTGCTTCTGGTTGTATCCAAATGGATCCTTCTTCAGCTAACTCTGGAAGGTTGGTTTGAATTTGGCACCTAGTTCCAATCACCTTCTTCAAGCATGAAACATGAAAAACAGGATGTAGCTTCGACTGACTAGGCATAGCTAACTGATATGTGACTTGTCCCACATGCTTGAGAACTTTGTAAGGGCCATAAAATTTGGGTGCTAGATTTTGACACTGCTCGGCCTTGAGGGAAGTTTTCTTATATGGTTGAAGTCGCAAAAACACCTGATCCCCTTCTACAAATTGACGTTCGGAGCGACATTGATCTGCTTGCTGCTTTATTCTATTATGGGCCATGACCAAGTTCTCTTTAAGGGTACGAAGGATATACTCTCATACTGTAATTGTTTGGTCAACCGCCTGGACCTTCGAGGTACCCGGTAAGTATGAGAGAACTGAAGGTGGCTTCTGTCCATACACTGCTTCAAAAGGAGTCATGC
>JASDQU010220771.1:0-16267 GCA_032191745.1 Picea mariana
CGTGTTAGGCGTGTGATAGCTCATTGGAAAGGTATTGTCGAGGAGATTCATTTTGGGGGTTCAATCATGCCTTTGGCTATCATTGAGAACCTCGATCTCAAAAAACCTTCATTTGGACCCTCAAAATGGCCCCATAAGTTAAAACCTGCTAAAAATAGTAAATTGCCAAAATGGCGAGAAAACTGTTTTGAGCCATTTGGAAAAGGTGGGTGGCCGCCGATATCCACTTGGATCAAAGGATCTTTTATCCCAGGAGCTACTTACGCCCACAACTCACAGACCCTCATTCCCAACACGCTTGGTCCACCCCAGGAGAGTACACCTTCACTACTACTAGTCCATCAACGAGTACACCTCCCTTACCTTGGGCTTCAACAACAGGCTGGACCAGAAGTCTCAGAGTACTGTAGCTGCTACGGGACTGCCTTCCAGGAGAACTCACTTCCCAACAAACTCTCTCTCCTGGGAGAATTGCTCACATGGCGGACAACCTGATTCTTCAATTCAACTCCTAAGCAATACTGCAACAACATTCGGCTAGCATACAGGTGACTACAACAACAGGAATAGTTATGGAATCTGAAAATGGAAACGACCAGACACTAAGACACAACACAGATTAGGCAAACACAAGGCAACAACCCAAAACGGTTAAGGCACGAACTCAAATTTGTAGTGTGGATAAACCTGGGTTCATTGAACACACAGGTTGAATTTTCCCTCCCCGACTGGTTTCTCAGATATGCAAGGTTATGTAGAGGGCAGACACAGAGGCCCCAATGGGTTAGACGACGAATGGGAAATGGAAAGTGAACCTCCTTCCCGTGAGTGGTTTTCTTAACTGTGCGTAGCTAACCCGAGGTCGACATCTGAGGCCAAGGAGTTTAGGTGGAGGATGGAAGAATGGGGAGAAAACCCTCCAACACATATGATGCTTCAACTTTTAACTGCATGAGCCTAGATCAACACTTATCTTCCTGGAGCTGCATGCACTCCATTTAGCCTATGTCCCCTTTCCAGGAACTTAGGACAACATTCATCAATTTTCCACCTTAGCCTTTAGGAAATAATATTAAAATATTATTCCTGTGGAGGTAATCCCCCTAGCTTAGCCCCCCATCACTCTTTCTTCGTGGATAATATACACACAATATTGTTTATATTTTATTAATGATATGCATAATTACATATACAAAATCAAGCTCCTGGCCTTGAATACTTAGGCTCTCCGACCTAATAAACACATAAGCCCACCATCTTATCAACACTTAGCTCACCAACCTGCAAAACTTGTTTACAATTCATAAATACAACCGGGGCTCGTCCTTAGGGTATTACAATCCCCTCCCCTATTTTTGCACTGTCCTCAGTGCAACTTACTTACACATATATAATTCAAAAATTCTTCAAAAGCTCCAAGCTTTGGCTATTGGAAGCCCATTATCTAGCTTTACTTTCAAGCACCAATTCTGGTATCCATACTGTAGCTGAAACTCAATTGCTCTATTCCAAAGAGTTGCTTCAGGAAAACATTCAACTTATTATTCCTTGTTACATGCTTCAATTAAACCTCATTGAAAGCACCGAATGGTTGTAGATCCACAATGTTCCCTCCATTGATAAATTCTTAGTAGTGTTATGACTCCACAGACGTAAACACTCAGCTCGTACACCTATTCATTCGGAAGCAACATTAGAACATACATGCAATATATATACATGCAATTCTAATAACATTATAACTTTTATAAAAATTACGACATACATAGCATACAATGAATAGAGAATTGATACTTATCTTTTGATTGAGAAGACTTCCATATCAACATGGTCTAGGATAAGGTACCAAACCCCAACAACATTCCAACCAACGGTCTCTCTTCCCCACATGCATGTCCCACCCCAGGAGTGTGCACCTTCACTATCACACAGTCTATCGGTTGTTACACCTCCCTTTCCTTGGGCTTCAGTAACACGCCGGATCAGAAGTCTCAGAGATCGTGGCTTGAGGAGTTCCAACTGCCCTCAGAGGTATCCAATTGGCATCTTCCCCAAGCTACTCTTTGTAGTCAACATTCTAACTTTTATCAACATCATCTCATCTGCATCACCCACATGCAATTATCATGAGAAAACATAAAAGAATTCATTTAGGAACTCCAATTAGTTCAAAAGGGAATTCAAATTTTTCCCCAAACATGAAATTCTATTTCATGATTCTTGTTGGTTGTTGCCATATTAGGATTGCAACATTCCTTGTGGTTTTCTACAAGCACCAAACTGCAAACTATTTTCCTGCAAGGCTTCATCTTGCATACTGCCAACAATTGTCAGTATTTCCTGTACATCATAATTCAATTTCAATATGTATAGAACCATATGCAGTGGATTTAGAATTGTCTGCATCTAGCAATTCAATCATAATTACCAAACAATTTCATAAAATAGAATGACTCGTCATTCTATGCATATGCCTGTTCATAGTAATATTTGTAAGTTCATTGCTTTTATTTTTTTATTTTTCTGAACAAGAAATTTTCTGTAGTTAGTATTCATGTGACTACTTGACTTGCAACTTCCTTGTTGCAATGTGTAACAACTCCTGAAATATCCTCAACTTCACGAGTTAACAACATTTCAGTTGTTAGTAATAATTATTTCCATGCAATAATATATATGCATGTACTTACAAAACATATTCAACCATTGCATTTAGTATACAATTCTATCACTTACTATGCATGAGTGCAATTCTCCATGCATACTTATTCAGTGCACTTGCATTGAATTACATAATGCTCTTTATCTTAGTCATGTATCTCACCATCCATGAGCTGGAATTCTGGCCAATGTGTTGACACATTCTCCACACACTTCCTATTGTCTTCCCAATTAATTGGATGTCTTCCTTTTCGACCCGAACACTACACCAAGAATATAATTCTATGGTGTTCATTAATGTTAGCAAAAAGGTTGCAGTCCAAGTTTTATTTAAAGGTAGGAAGCTTTTAGTACCCGTGTGGCTCATAACCTTTCCATATCCGTACCTTACCATATCCAACCAGGTCCTGGTCTCATACATGACTAGCTTACTGGCATTCATTCCTACAACAAGTTATTATCTTTTAAATCTTTGGTTGTTACCCCACAACCAAATTAACATGACATTATACTATGTCAGTGTGTGCATTTAGAAGCTAAAAAGCTTTGAATTAATACAGGCCTCCAGCCTTTACCACCTCCAGTGGTAATCATTCAATAATAATCATGTGATTTTATAAAATAACTCTGGCTAAGGAAATTCTTACCTAAATTTCCTTTCAACAATTATGCAAAAAGAGTAATAAAATACCTGCATGACTACCATTAATAAATCTTATACTACCTGAATGTCTAATGGCAGTAGAAGCTTTCATGCTTCTTTTATCAAACTTATAACCAACACTTCAGCTCTATGTTGCTTCCCTCCTTATGCAACAATATCACCAACAACACTTGCAAACATGCAAGCATTCTTCCCTCTAGCTGACCCAACAAGTCGTAACAGACTTGCTGCCATAGAAATTGTAGCAACTTCTTTCTCTCTATAAAAATTTTCCTTGTTGATCCCATAAGTCTACAATTCTTCTCGGATTCCTGAATCTTCTTGTGCTCTCATTGTAGTCACTGTACATGACTATTTCTGCCCTGAGCACTTTTGACGCAGTGCCCCTACCTCAGCGGGGTTTGATGACCTCTCGGTCATGGATCTTTCCAAATGTTGAGTTAGATTGACTCTTTGGGCCTTTTATAGACCCCTTTTAACCTTACACAGGCACTTGTGGGCTATTCCTGTGCGTTTCCAAAACTCCAAGTTTCAGGCGCTAGCCCCTTTTTCATTAGCCCTTTCCTTCATATGACCCTGGGCTATGCCTCATGGAAAACTGTGATTACGGGCATGGGCAAGAGTGGTTTTAGGCCAACCCGCTTTTCTTCCTGCAATTCACCTCCAGCTGCCACCAATCACTTTATTAAAACAATGGTATAAATTGCGGCCCACTCTTAGATTTTTAATATTCGAGCAAGTTCYGGCCCCACAATCCAGCTCATCCGTCGATCTCTAATCGCTTGGTGATGATAYGCAATCAATGACTGCTATCCATATCCCCTTTTCTACCTTCTTTCCTCCTTCCACACGCGATCCCAGATCTACACGATCTGTCAACAGGTAGCTCCCTTCCAAATCAATGGCTATGGTTGATTCTGGCTCTCTGACCCTTGAGAGTTTCAACTCTCAACTATCTTCTTTTCCCCATATGAAAATCTTCCGGAGTGGAAGATCTATTGACACCTATCCTCAACAATCGTATGGTTTTGATGAACTCCGGCGCTCCGGCCTTCGGTATTTCTCACGTCTCCACACAAACAAATCTCTGGAGTGAATTCCCCAGAGTGACAGATCTTCTGCTACACGTTCTCTCCAAATCCACGGCCTAGTTCTCTTTGGGACTTCAAGTCTTTCTGACCAAGACTAGATCAACGGTCCTTTGACCTCCTCTTCAATCAATGATCGAGATCTCCTTTGGGACTTCGACGCTTTCACCCTCTGCTTTCCTCCGTAGTGCTTCATACCCGGAGTTCCAGATTTGGTGCCACACGTCCACTTTTAGATCAACGACTGTCCAATGGAGTGACTCTCCATCTTCCATGTGTCTCCTCGTAAATCAATGATCCACGTTCCTTCCTTTGGATCAATGACGCTTAGACGTTTCGGGCTTTGGCGATTCGAGACATCCCAAAACACAACTTCACAAAAACCCGAAGTACGATTCTCCGAAGTTCGCGATCTGGTGACATCTGTCCAAACCAGATCAACGGATCCCAACTACTTCGGCTATTCAGGCTTCGACGACTTCAATGTAGAAATTTTAATACAAATTATGTATTGCCTAGATTCTCCTAATCTAACAATTATATGCCACTGTTAAATACATAATCGCTTCTACAAATATTCTTGAAGAATTTAAAACACGATTGCCAATTGCAATATCAAGAAGAAAGATAAATCACACATAACACATATGTTTTACCGGGAAATCATAAATCGAAAAAACACACTATCATATATTATGTATATATCATGGATCATGAAACAATCTCATACAAAACTCTAATCCAAGAGCTCTCAGTACAATATACAATCGTCTTACACTGTCATACAAAAATTGACAAATTCATGTGCCAATTTACCACTTCCAGACATCCTGCCTCCTATGCGCAATCCCTGCTAATTGAAATCCCTGCAATGAATGAATTCCTCTTGCCTAGGCTGCGCAATCCTCATGGGCACATCCATTGTGTGTGTGGGTGCATGAGTGCACTCACTAATGTCACAATTGATAGTCAAACTATCCCTTTCACCTATTATCTTAACTGGGTCTCCACTGGATCTGACATGCATGTAGTTAACAGTCGTAAATCTTCAGTTGCATGTGAGATCACTCATTGTGAATTAATTAATAATTAATTCACTGATCTCTCACTAGTGTAAATTCAGTGACAACTAGTACAACTGAGCTTAACTCACTTAACTGAGTTAAACTACTTCACAACTCACATAACTATACATCCAACTCTGTTACAACTTCAAATCACTCAGTTACAACTAATTTGACTTGCATGTCCGACCAATCAACCTTTGAACTCAAATTTCCTATAGCTAACTGATTTGCCACTTCAATAAACTATTTCCAAGTGCTCATTGAGAATAGACTAATATTTATTGTCCAACTATTATTAAGGGATAATAATAGTCAACATACATCTATAAATAGAATTCACTCACCATCTATAAATAGACATAATCTATAAATAGAATTTGCTCATCATCTAAAAATAGACTTCCACCTAAAAATAGCCTGAGGCTCCATCCTAGTGTAGGTGCATAATTTTCACTAGGATCTTATTGTTGAATCTCAACACTCCCTCTCAACAAGAAAGGGATTATCCTTCACTCCGATCCTATCTCTATGGTATTCGAATTTTCTCCTGGTGAGCGCCTTCATTAGAATGTTTGCATCCTGATTTTCCGTAGGAATGTAATGAAGCAACATGATCTTCCACTGCACACAATCCTTGATATGATGATACCAGATATCTATATGCTTAGATCTATCATGAAACACAAGATTAATCTAGAGTTTAATGCAACTCTAATTATCACAATGAATCACTGTCAGATCTAAATAAGAACCAAACAAACCAACCAAGATCTTTCTCATCCAGATAGCCTCACATGCAGCTTGACTTGCTGCCATGTATTCCACTTCCACTAAACTAAGTGCCACAGATCTTCGCTTCCTGTTGTACCAAGAAATAGTTGTAGATCCGATACTAAAGATCCCCCCCGACGTGCTCTTTTTGTCCGTTGGGCTTCCCACCCAATCTGCATCCGTGAAGCCATGCAACTTCACCTCATTCATCTGTCTGTACCATAAGCCATAGTTAGATGTGCCCCTTAGGTATCTCAGGACATGCTTACCCACCTTCCAAAAGAGCTTGGTAGGCTTAAGCATCACTTGACTCAGCTGGTTAACCGCATAGCAAATGTTCGGTCTTGTGTTCATTAGATACATTAGCGAACCCACTAATTTTTGATAGACAGTAGCATCCACTACCTCTCCAGAAGTAGCATCCTCTTTCTTCTAGTTTCCTGGAAGAGGAGTATCCATGGGTTTGTATCCCTCCATGCGAAACTTACCCAGTATCTCCCTAGCATACTTGACTTGAGACATAAAAAGTTCACCATTTTGCTGCCATATTTCCAATCCAAGGAAATAATGAAGGAGGCCCATATCCTTCATCTCAAACTCCTTTGAAAGGTCCTCCTTGCATGAGTGTATCAGATGCTCATCACCAATCAGTATTAAATCATCAACATAAAGAACAATGATTAAAATATTACCCTTGTAGATCCATCTCGAACCTATCACTAATTTGTTGACCGGTCTTGGGACAATTTCCCATGCACTATTTTTGACAATGGAGTCATACTCCTCCACCATTGCATCAACCCAAGTGGGATCCTGCACTGCTTCCTGAAAGGAAGATGGTTCAGTCAGAATACATTTTCTCATGAGAGCCATGTATCCAGTAAATCGATTAGGAGACCGTCTTTGTCTCCACTGTGAAGTAGGGGCTCCTACATTATGTGTAGCATCTAGTCTCAATCTATCAACTTCTATGGTGTGCTTTTTTCCATTTCTGATGGATGGCTTTGCATGAGTGACTTCCTCCACTCCATGAACCTCCTCATGTGGCTGATCCACATATTGAGACTCATCATTGGGAACCAATAGTTCCTCCTCTACATGCAAGTATAGCTCCCTCTCAAGCGATAACGTCATGGCTTTCCCCTCATCGAATTTTATATCCCGTCGCATAACAATCATCTTACTATTAGGAAAATACACACAATAATTATGGGGTGTTTCAGTGTACCCCACAAATATCCCAACTTCAGCAGTCGACTCTAGCTTCTTCCTGACATTCTTGGTCACATGCACATAAACAAATGAGCCAAAAATCTTAAAATGAGAAACATCAAGTTTCTTACCAGTGAAATCATCTTCAGGTGTACTCATGCCAAGTACTCTATGAGGACAATGGTTTTGCACATAAACCGTAGTGTTGCATGCTTCTGCCCACAAATGCATTGGTAGGCCCTGATCATGCAACATTGCTCGTGCTGCACCCACGATCGTTCTGTTCTTCCTCTCCACGACCCCATTTTGCTGTGGGTTATGAGGCGTTATGAGTTCTCTTCAAATTCCTTCTTTGTTGTAGAAGTCTTTGAATTCATTAGAGATGTATTCTCCACCATTATCGCTCCTCAGAGCCTTCACTTGATTCCCCGACTCTTTCTCCACCAATTCTTTAAACTCATAGAACTTTGAGAATGTTTGATCCTTCTTCTGCATGAAGAAGATCCAACATTTACAAGAAAAGTCATCAACAAAAATAACATGATAGTTATGTTTTGTAGTTGAAGAAACCGAGAATGGTCCACACATGTCTGTGTGAACTCTCTCCAGGATCACTGAAGCATGGTTCTCCTTTTCATGAAAGGTGGACTTTAAATACTTCCCCATGGTGCAACCCTTGCACTGATCTAACTGAGCAAGTGTTCCCATTGGAAGTCCAGTAGATATTTGTTGCATGTTTTTCAAGGCTCCATGATGAAGATGGCCCAATTGCCTGTGCCATAATTCACCCTCATCCTGGCTCACAACTTTTTCTGCCTTGCCCATCATGGCATCAAAACCATCTACCTCCAACTTATAGATATTTCTAACTCGAATCCCTATCTTCTTGACTTGACCCATTGTTTTATGTCACAGGAAGGCTTTTCCATAGCTGAAAACAACATCATAGCCTCTGTCCTCCAACATTGCTACTGAGCCAAGTTTTTCTTTAGACCTGGAACATGCATAACATCTTTCAATTGAAATGGTTTACCTGACTCCCTCTGAAAGGTAATGATACCAATGCTAGTCGCATTGTATCATCCATCGTCACCCATCTCTATATGCATTTTGAGATCTCTCTCCTCCAAGTCACTGAAAATCTCCTTATCTCCTGTCATGTGGAAGGAAGCACCACTATCCAAATACCACACCGATCCCAATGCACTTGATGCCATGCATGCGATCAAGGAGAAGTCAAGTTCAAATTGCGAGGCAATGGCCTCACCAACTGCATCTCCAACAACCTTCTTGTTCTTCTTCTTCTGCGGATAGATAGTAGCAAGATGCCCATGTTCGTGACAGTGAAAACACTTCACTTTGGACAAATCCAACTTCTTGCCTTTAGACTTGGATTTTGAATGGAATTTATTCCCCTTCCCTTTCCTTGCCTTGGAATACAAAGCACAATCCTCTTCATCATCATGCTTTGATGAAGAGCCATCTCTGGTGTTCCGCCTGAATTCCTCCTGCACTAGATCCATCCATAGTCGTTCCCAATCTGGCAATTTTTCCCTTCCATTGACAGAGTCTTGATAAATGTGCCAATTTTTGGGAGGTCCTAGGAGAGCCAAGCTCACCAAATCATCATCAACGACTTTTATTCCCACACTCCCTAGCTCATCCCAACATTGGACAAACTTCATGAGATATTTTGGAATGGAGTCGCCCTTCTCCATCTTGAGCTTCCTGAGTTTATCTTTGAGCACCAATTTCCTATGGTCGCTGCTATTTTGGAATAGATCCATCAAAGTCTTCCACATTGCATCTAGTGTGACTTTCCCATGGAGGCTTGAGACAATGTGGTCTCGTACTCCCTCCAACATGATCCTTCTCGCCTTTTCCACTTTATTTTGCCATGCATCAAGATTTGCAACGTTTGCAACATCTGGCTTAGGAACATCTTTGTAAATGAATTCCTTCAAGCCATTGTCTTCGAGTACTGCCTCCATCCTGTTCTTCGAATCAATGTAGTTCGAGCTACCCTTGAGTGCATACTCTAAGCTCAAGCCATTGAAAGTCATTTCGATCTTTAATCAGTTGTAACACCAAGAAAGTATTTCTGCAAATTCGAATTCAATCCAATCACAAACTCAACTTTTGCAATCTTCTGCACTCTGATACCATGTAGAAAATTTAATACAAATTATGTATTGCCTGGATTCTCCTGATCTAACAATTATATGCCACTGTTAAATACATAATCGCTTCTACAAATATTCTTGCGGGATTTAAAACATTATCACCAATTGCAATATCAATAAGAAAGATCAATCACACATAACACAAATGTTTTACCAGGAAAGCATAAAGCTAACCCCCCCCTATCATATATTATATATATATCATGGATCATGAAACAATCTCATACAAAACTCTAATACAAGAGCTGTCATTACAATATACAACCTTCTCACATTGTCATACAAAAATTGACAAATTCATGTGCCAATTCACTGCTGCGAGACAACTTGCCTCCTCTGCGCAATCCCTGCTAATTGAAATCCATTCAATGAATGAATTCCTCTTGCCTAGGCTGCACATTCCTCATGGGCACATCCATTGTGTGTGTGGTTGCATGAGTGCACTCACTAATGTCACAATTGATAGTCAAGCTGTCCCTTTCACCTGTTATCTCAACTGGGTCTCCACTGGATCTGACATGCATGTAGTTAACAGTGGTAAAGCTTTAGTTGAATGTGAGATCACTAATTGTGAGTTAATTAATAATTAATTCACTGATCTCTCACTAGTGTAAGTTCAATTACAACTAGTAAAACTGAGCTTAACTCACTTAACCGAGTTAAACTACTTCACAACTCATATAACTACACATCCAACTCTGTTACAACTTCAAATCACTCAGTTACAACTAATTCGATTTGTATGTCCCACCAGTCAACCTTTGAACTTGAATTTCCTATAGCTAACTGATTTTCCACTTTAGTTTACTATTTCCAAGTGCTCATTGAGAATAGACTAATATTTATTGTCCAATTATTATTAAGGGATAATAATAGTCGACATACATCTATAAATAGAATTCACTCACCATCTATAAATAGACATAATCTATAAATAGAATTTTCTCATCATCTAAAAATAGACTTCCACCTAAAAGTAGCCCGAGGCTCCATCCTAGTGTAGGTGCATAATTTTCACTAGGATCTTCTTGTTGAATCTCAACATTCAAAACTCAAACTAAACTCTCGAAGAGATTCCTTTGTTTTGCTGGACGCTGATCTAACGGTCCAGGCTCCTCCCCATAACCAATCTGACGGCTGTTGTCTCTCCTCCTCCTGAGATTTTGACTTCTTCCGCCTTGGAAGATTTTATCACTATTCAAAGGCTTCGGCCTTTGACCTTTCTCTTGGGAGTCCGCCTCCTGGATCTCGTCTTCGCTCTCGTAAGTGTTATCTCTTATGAGCTTTAGGACTTAGAATAAGTTTGTCTCCCACACACTCCTTGCGTTATCTCTTATGAGATTTTCGGTTTACTCAGTCTCCTAAGGGTCTCGGCCCTTCTGTTTCCTTTCAAAGGAAAACTTTGTGTCCTCCTGGCAACCTTTTGCTCAAAGCACACCTTGCTAAGATTTTTCTATAGAGTGTTCAACAACTCTGTGAGTATCTTCCTATGATACTCTTCTCCCTGAACTCGACAAAGAGTTCTCTCTTTGCACACTTACACTCGCTCGATGCTCACCTGACAAAGCCCTATAGAGTTCTCATTGACTCTATCTCTCTCTAAACTCAACACATAGTTATCCCTGTGCACTCCTTGCAATTCTGCTGATGAAGGTTCAACGTTATCTCTCTTGATCTTCTCTGAGGTTAACTTACCTTTGTCAATGCACTCCTTGCGGACAATGTGCACTGCTTGCACTCAAAAACTCAAAGAAGAGAAATAATTGAAACTTATTCAATACTTCACCAGTTTATGCATTCAAACCATGAACAACATAAAAAAACATAATAATGAACACAAATACATAAACACACTATATGTAGGAAAACTACTTTTCTATTATCTTTGTGAGTGTTTCCTAATTGCTCTATGAAAATTTGACTTGTTTCTAACATTTGCCGAACTCTGCAAACACAACGTGCAGTCAATCAGAATTTGTCAGGCCATCATTCCTTAACAAATCCCATATTATTCATAAACCAATTTGATTTAAGAAAACGTTCAAATTTCATTTTCTTTTCGAGCTCTTCTCTGCTCTGTAATAATTTTCAGGCACTAGCCCCTTTCTCTCAATCCCCAATCCATGTGATCATGGACCATGACCAAGCGCTAGATCACTAGGTGCTTACTCGGGCCTTCGACCTTCGAATTCAGAAGATTTCAAAGAACCACAGAAAATTCTCTCAGAGTTCTAGATTATCGAACTCGCGACGTAGGGTGGATCAACCGTCCATGTCTACTGAGCATCCAATGACTGGCACTTACTATGGAACCTAAGGTGTCTGAGTTCCGGGTCTTCGGGACTTTGGAGCTTTGAAGGATCTCACATCCACACATTCGAACTATTAATCTCCAAACATTCCCAATCATCTTTGGTGACGTCATTACGTCACATCACTTAACGTTTTCCAATTACGGGGGCATGCAACCATGGTTTGGAGTAACCCGCATTTCATCCTGCAATTTTTTTGACCTTGACACGTAACCCCTCGGTGAAACTACTGTTTGGATTACGGGACCACCTTGGATAATTAACTTCTGTGCAACTTGGGTCCCCACAATGCCTTCCGACCGTCGATTTGGATGTATCGTGATCAACGCTAGTGTGGGTCCTCCAACCTTTAACTACGTTATGTAACCTCGGCCCCACTATCCTTGCTCATACAGAAAGCCACATGGTGGAATACTAGCGACTGATACATGGCCCATTCAGATGTGTGACACGCGTCACATTCCAAATGGAATTTCAATCCTCCATGAGTATTAGAGCCCACTTATACGTGGCACACAACCCATGTGTCCATGTCAATCCAAGTGACATCATCATGACTCACTACTTCGACTCTTCGGGAGATTTCGCCCTTCACTACTGCGTTTGACCTTTTTGAAATTGTCTTGATCCAACGGTCGATCTCTTCTCCCCAGATCTACAGTGTAGATCCACTTCGGGGCTTTAGAGCTTTGGGCTTTCTCTTATTTTTCATAAACTTTACCAAAGTCGCAAAGTCCGAAAGGCTTCCAGGTTAACTCCTCTGCACCTTCCCCAGATCTGACAGTCGTAAGGGATTTCCCTTCCTTCCGAACAGATCCTATGGTGCAGAACAAGCTCTGTTACTCTACAAATTTCCAAATGAATTCATGGCTAACTGCCTCGCAACATTACCAGATCTGAAGGTCGTGAAGGATTTTCCTTCTCTCAAACAAATCCTAAGGTCCACATTACTCTACGGCCCAATACCACTTATGTGATGGTTTTAAAACACCACTACTCCTCCTGAGCTTTGTAACATGACCAAGGTAACTTCTTGGCATTTAGGAAGGTTCTGAGGTTCGAAATTGGTCCTCCAGACACAATTTCCACTTGAACCTTGAGTCCAATGACCACTTACCCAACCCATTTAGTCTCCGCGTTGAAACCTTGGGTCAAAACTTGAGTTTTGTCCATTTCGACAACAACTCCTTTCGAAACTCTTGCTTCAACTTCCACTAACATGGCTCATCTAGGATCAGTGTTGAAAACCAAGCTCTGATACCATATTGTAACATCCTTGACCCAACCCTCCAGAGACTGGGTACTGCTACCATGCGAAATATACGCTTATATGATATATATGCATTTTAATGAATTTAAAACACTTAATCACGATAACACAAAATTACTGCTACCAGTTCAGATTCAAACAAGATTAATAGTAAATCCACATGCAACGGAATACATGATAACATTCAAGGTTCATAAAACATGCATAAAATACATAATTAAGCACAACAATGCATTCCATTTAGCCTATGTCCCCTTTCTAGGAACTTAGGACAACATTCATCAATTTTCCACCTTAGCCTTTAGGAAATAATATTAAAATATTATTCCTCTAGAGGTAAGCCCCCTAGCTTAGCCCCTAGTCCCAAATACTTAACCCCCTCCCTTGCCCAACCTTGTGGAAGCTTAGTCCCCCGTGACTCTTTCTTCGTGGTCGGTCTACACGCAACGATGTTTATATTTTATTAATGATCTGCATAATTACATATACAAAATCAGACTCATGTCCTTTAACACTTAGGCTCTCCGACCTAATAAACACATAATCCCACCAACTTATCAACACTCGGCTCACCAGCCTACAAAACTTGTTTACAATTCATAAATACAACTGGGGCTCGTCCTTGGGGTATTACATGTATGCTTTGTTTCTTCAAGAACAATTTATTATTTTTCATCTCACTGCCATAATTGAGGATAGACCTTACTTGTTTACACATGCTAGGTCTTTCTAGAGGGATTTTTATGAAGTTGATGAGATCACACAATACTCTTTGTGTGAATTTTATTTTCATGATTTTATTCTGCCATAGGAAAGAGGGTTTAATATTACACCTTACATAGGGGACACTAGTTGTGAGCCTTTGTGTCCTACCTACTGCATATTGTTAAGTGGAAATTGGCCCAAGAAAACATGGAAAGGAACTAGGCCACATGTGATTTGAGAATCAGAGCAAAACCTGCTCGAGCAGATGATGCCATCAGGGCTCAAAACCTTATTTCCATGTCCCCTGATCTTTCAAGGCTGGTTGTAACCCTTTAGGCACAAGTAATTAACCAGTGTGTCGGTTGTATCAATGATGCAACATTTTAGGCCTTGGAGGGTTACAAAAGAAGATGGGATTCATCTATAGTGGCAATCAAAACCAAGGAACCCTTTGGTTTTCCAAATTTCATAAGAGCCATGGGGTGATTGAATAGGTACATTCAATGTATTGAGTAGAGAGTCCCTCGGTGGATTGGCCTGAAGTTTTATTTCCCTATGATTTGGTTACCTATAGATGAGTATCGTCCCATGTATGAATTGGTAGTAACAAAGAAAAATTGGGGTATGGAAGCTATTGTGTCCACAAATTTCAGGGTTGTAAGGGAAGAAACACATGAAGCCTACCAACTTAGCACACTGCATGAAACCTACTCTTGGGATAATCTCGATCTCAGATAGCAGTTGGTTACATGAGAACATGCATTAGGTCTAGTTGGGGGAAGATGTTGGGCTCCGTATTTGTACCCTTTTTTTCCATCCATTCACCCTATTTTGGTGATATTCTAAGTAATTTTTTACCCTCTTTTGACAATATCTTGCCTGCGATTTTATATTTCAACTCAAGGTACAACCTTTTTATGAATTGCATTATTCAAGTATTAATATAGGTTGTTGAGTGGTTTCCTACTTGATTTTGGGTGTACTAATAATATGGTTTGGAAGCATATACTTGTAGGCTGATGAAAGACTATGTTCATTTAAGAATTTGATGTTGTTACTTCTTTACAAGCTTAGAGGATGTCCCTTTCCGATACGTTGTTACTTCTAGGCGTTGTTGCTTCTTGAACCACGTGATGCCACTCCTACAATTTCGTTGATACTCGAGCATTTGGTCTTCGACCGATGCTCAAGTATAGGACCGGACAAATTCTAGCCTGGCAAGGACGAGTCATCAAAGGGACAAAAGTACCAGTTGTTGTAATCACTTATGGTTTTGAAGTTGTAACAAGAGTACTCTATTTTGTACACCAGTTATAACAAAACAAATGTGCAACAGATCTTATATCATGTATTGATCAAATCAAATATTCTAATTATAAAGATTGCTATCTGAAGATGTATAAATCACAAGAACCCTCTTGAGTTGGGGGTTGGAAAAGAGGGAAGAATAAAGTGTATAACAGAGTTTGGACAACTCATTCTATCATCCTTTTTATAATATATGAGTATGTTGGTTCGTGCTATCTAAGAATTTCTCCGTGAGTTATCTTAGCAGCCCTGATTAGTGAAAGAAGACCCCCCTTGTTGATGTTTGAACAACATTGGGAAGACATTCTCTTAGATTAATAATTAATAATATAATTATTGATTATTAAATACTATATATAATAAGTAAATGATACTAATAAATATTTATTGATTATGCAAGGGACACATCCTTTCATGGATGGTCACCATATGTTCTGTATATATGGAACACTCATCATTGTAATAATATTATCTCACATAGAAAAATCAACATGGTATCAGAGCGGGACTGGGCTTGACTTCCTCACAGGAGGGCCCAAAGCAGATTCTATATTTCCTAGTGGGTAATGTACAACCCTCAATGTCAGATACAAATATTAGACTGTAGAGATTAATATGAGATTACATATCTATTAAACAATTTTAAGTTGTAAGTAGGTATAACTTCCGCTAAAAGGATTAAAGATATACAAATATCTTTTCCATGGCCATTGTATGACCATGAGTGCCATTTTTAGCACACGTCTGATATTGAAAGATATTGGTAGACAAAAATATTACACTACAAAAAGATACGAATGGATATGAAGTTGCGTTGGTGAAACACATGGTTGAAGAGGTGGCTAAACATTGTACGACGGGCCTATGTAGCTAGAATTAAACTTAATGCTACTACTCCACCATGGTGCATTAAATGTGTTAGGATATTTAGACACTTAGGAGTTAGTTAAGATCTACTTGGTCTAATATGTCATTAGGTAAAAGTGTGTTTATTTAGTATGCATTTGTAGTTAGGCAATCCGACGG
>JASDQU010220772.1:3307-14616 GCA_032191745.1 Picea mariana
AATCTGGTATTTCATCGTTTCACATTTCGGCACTCCTGTGATGAAGTGTTTCGAAACTTCAACTCCCAATATCCAAAACTTTGAAATGGAGTCAGATCAATGATTCGGTATTTCATCATTTCGCATTTCGATGTTTCGGCATTTAGGCACTCCTGTGGTGAAGTGTTTCGACACTTTAACTCTCGGTATCTGGAACTCTAAAATGGAGTTATTTCCCAGTCTGTGAAACTCTTTGTTGGTGTGCCTATTTTGGGATTTCGGTGTTTCACATTTCGCGACTTCAGGACTCCTGTGTTGAAGAGTCTCGACTCTTGACTTCTCAATCTCCCAATATCTGAAACTCCAGTTGATGTGCCTGTTTCAGGATTTCGAGGTTCCGGATTTTGCAACTCCGGGACTCCTGTGTTGAAGAGTCTCGACTCTTGACTTCTCAATCTCCCAGTATCTGAAACTCAGAAATGGAGTTTACGCTTCTGATCTTTCCATGCCATTATCGCTACACTGCTGATCTTCCTTGCCTGCCTATTTGCCATCAAATGAACAAGCACACTCTTGCACTGCGTGCGACTTTGCGCTAATCCTCCTGAGCTTACATTGTCCCTGTTTCACCATCGTTGCACACTTTGATCTTGCCATCAATGAAAAAAACACCTTCCTAAAAACATGCCAACATAGTGCTCCATATTCCAGTGAATATCCATTGATTCTTAAGATATTCATGATGAGATAATGCATTGATGATAATTTTTTATGTTTCATGAATTTGTTTTTATGCATATTTGTTTAATTTTCTTGACTTGATCCTTGTAACTAATGTAGGGTGGCATTGCAGAGTGATTGGGGTCGCAAAGGAGGGTAACACCCTCATGATTGACAATTTCATATGTGGTGAGTTGTCTTAGGTTAAATTACAAAGTATCATTTTCCGTGTCTATTAATTAATTGATGAAAAAAACTTATAACAATACTTATTCTTTGTGTAGTCTCTAGAGCGTCGAAGCACGCCCAAGCCTAGAAACTCTCGAGGTGCATCCTCGAGAAGGAGAAGAAAGATATATTTACAGGATGCTTCTGAGGGTGGCAAGGGTGGAAATGGTCAATGATTGACCAACTACTGAAATTTTGTATCGAGGCCACGATATAGGTTGATGAATTTATGAATTTCAAAGTGTTTGATTTCCAAAGTGTATGAATTTTGTGTGTATTAATCCCTTCATTTGTTTCTAAAGTGATTATAAATACTTGCATTATGCATTAAGGAATAGATTATGGTGGAAAATATTGTTAAGTGATAAATCCATAAGCAATTAATGGTTCTCAAGTAGCATTGATTGCTAATCAACCATGTATCTATACATCATCGATAGATCATTCCTTCTGAATTGTTTGCATGAATGTTGTAGATATCCATATTCTAAATCACAACCAACAATATGGACTACCTCCTAAATTATCTCCATCTAAATCCAATGACAATCCACACTCAAATAGTGGTCACTTTAAAATATTGTGACCTAAAAAATGGCATATTACAATAATTTATTATAGAAATAAATTTTATCATTTATCTTCTACATAATTGTAAATCACTTAACAATTTATTATCAATGTTATTTTCTATGGAATGCACATTATTCCCCTTTTTCTATGCATGACATATATAAAATCATTTGATTTATGTGTAACCCTTCATAAATGCCAAAATGACTAGTCAAGGAATCATTAATGCACATGTTTGTTTAGATTGTGCAGTGAGTATATGCAAATTTTGTTAAACCCATCAATTATTAATAACATTTATTCAGTCTTCCATGATGTCCACTAAACTTATTGATTTTGATCAATAGAACGAGAGAGTTCACATGGAAACTAGATATTAGAATGGGTATCATTTTCCACCTACAGATAAATGTTTTGAGGTTACATTTCATGACACACCATAGAAAGTAATGATATGATACAAAAATTCCTCCAGGGAGACTTGAAACCATTATTCTTTTCCTTCACCATCTATGAGAGTTTATTTCAAATTCCTACCCAATTTTTGGGCTATATCACACAAGGAGACAAAGGACCCTCCCAAACCCAATCCCACAAACCTATTGATTCCATGCCTTGTCATGCCATGCCATTTCCATTCCTTTCCAATTCATTCCATGGCATGCCATGTCCATTTCCATGCCATTTTAAAACCTTTCCATGACATACCATTTCCATTCTATTTCCATGCCTTGCCAAGCCATGCCATGTCATACATCCCCCTAAAGCTAATAATATTTCTCTGATACCAAAAGTAAAACCAAGCATAGAAAGAGGAGTAACATTAACAATCGCAAAGACATGCCTTTCTCGACCACTGATTATGCCTTTCCAAGACATGCCATGGAATTCCATTGGAATTCCATTTCCATGCCATTACATTGCCATGTCATTTCCATGACATGCCATTTCCATGCCTTGCCAAGCCATGCCATGCCATGCTATTTCCATGTAGCTTCCCATGCTTTGTCATGTAGTTTCCCATTTTAACCTATATAAAAATAAATATAACTTTCCATTTTTATGCCATAACATTTCCATCCCTCACCAAGCCAATAAATTGTATTAACTAAATTACAACATGATAAATATAACAACCCTTAACACAATTAATCATTAAATGAAAGGGGGCTGAAAATGAAAGCCTAAACTAGGGTTTAGATAACAAATGCTTGTTGAAATGCAAGATGACACATAACAACCCTAGAATTTCCAATACATCAAGCCCTATAATATTCAAGACATCATTTCTATGACTTCCAATCCATTCCATGGCATGCCATGACATTTCCATGCCTTTCCAATCCATTCCATTATCATGTAGCTTCCCAAGATGGCACATAACAACCCTAGAATATTCAAGAGATCAAGCACTAGAATATTCAATACATAATTTCCATGGCACATAACAACCCTAGAATATTGAAGACATCAATTCCATGCCATTTCCTTGCCTTTTCTTGCCATGCCTACGATATTCAAGACATCAACCCCTTGCATTGCCTTGCCACGCCATGTCTTTCCTTTGCATGCCTTTCCTTTCCATGTCTTACCATGCCATGAAATGCATTTCCTTGCATTTCCATGCCATGTATTTCCTTACCATGCATTTCCATGCATTTCCTTACCATGGCATGCATTGCCTTGCCTTACCATGCCATGCCATGCAGGACTTGCCATACCTTGCATTTCCATGCCATGCCTTGCCTTACCTTGCCATGGTATGGTATGGTATGCCTTGCCTTGGCATGGTATGGTATGGTATGGTATGCCTTGCCTTGCCTTGCCTTTCCATGGTATGGTATGCCTTGCCTTGTCATTTCCTTGCATGGTATGGTATGGTATTGTATGGTATGCCTTTCTTTTACATTGCCTTGTATGGTATGGTATGGTATTCCTTGTCTTTCCTTGTCTTGTCTTGCCTTTCCATTCCTTTCATGGTATGGCATGGTATGGTATGGTATGTCTTGCCTTTCCATGCCTTTCCATGCCTTGTATGGTATGGTATGCTTTGCTTTTCCTTGAATGGTATGGTATGGTAAGGTATGGTATGCATTTCCTTGTCATTTCCTTGCATGCTATGGTATGATTTGACTTGCCATTTCCTTGTATGGTAATTGTATGGTATGCATTGCCTTCTATGTATGGTATGGTATGAATTTCCTTTCCTTATCATGCCTTGCATTATATTTCCTTTCCTTGTCATGCCTTGTCAGGCCTTGCATTTCCTTTCCTTGCCCTGCATGGTCTTTCCTTGCTTTTCATGGTATGGTATGGTATGGTATGGTATGCATTGTCTTGGTATGGTATGGAATGGTATGCATTTCCTTTCCACTGCTTTTCATGGTATGGTATGGTATGGTATGCATTTCCTTGCCATTGCCTTGTACGATATGCATTGGAAATGGTATGGTATGGTATGCATTGGCAATGGAAATGGTATGCATTAGCCTTGCCATGGTATGGTATGGTATGTATTTCCTTGCCTTGGTATGGTATGGTATGGTATGGTATGTCTTTCCTTTCCTTGCCTTGGTATGGTATGGTATGGTATGGTATGTCTTTCCATGCCATGCCTTGTCATGCCTTGCCTTGCCTTCACTTGCCATGTCTTGTCTTTCCATATCATGCCTTTCCATACCATGCGTTTCCATCCCATGCCTTGCCATATCATTCCATGCCATGCCATTTCATTCCTTTCCTTTCCTTTACTTGCCATGCCTTTCCTTTTCCATGCCATGCCTTTCCATACCATGTCATTCATTTCCATGCCATGCCTTTCCATACCATTGCATGCCTTTCCATGCCATGCCATGTCTTTACATGCCTTGCCTTTCCATGCCATGCCTTTCCATGCCATGCCATACCATGCCTTTCCATGCCTTCACTTTTCATGTCTTTCCTTCACTTTCCATGTCTTGCCTTGCATTCACTTTTCATGCCATGCCATGTCATGCCTTGACTAAATGAACAAATTTAATATCTAAATAAACAAGTTTAATACATAAATGGACAACTTTAATATGTAAATAATTCTTGTACTAAATGAAAATTTTTAATACATAAAATTACAATCAAAGGATTCATTAAGCATGTAATTCTACAACTTGTTATCCCATATATCTTATATAAAAATACTTGCATAAGAATTCCAATGTTTTGCTCAATGAGGCATAATGCAATTTCTGAAGAGGAGCTCAATTTTCAAGAACATTGTGTCCAGAATTTGTGGGTAGTGTAGTCACGTGGGCATGGGACAAATAGACTTGTGGGATCTTATGGAACTTCGTTATGCCGCTCGGTTTGGATTTTATGTCCCTGGACCAATGTTGTGAGGGAAATCTCCTTACGGACTAGCAAATAGGGTTAGACTTTGCATGCAGATATGACCTAGAGAAAATTTACTTTCTACCTTCATCCCCAGACTTAAATCCCATTTCTTTTTAGTAAGTGCAATGTCTAGATCAACCTACCTCGTTCCGAGCGTTCGATGTCGATCCCTTGTCGTACTTGATTACTTGTTCGCAGTTCTCCTTTCCAACACTGACCTGCATACAAGACAAGAAACAAATACACATGCATACTACCTATAGAAAAACAGGTTAGAAATTCAAACATGTACTTAACAATTTTTGAATAACTCGTGAATTGGGACAGGAAAAGCACTTTCTTTATTACTTTGAATGAGTCAACTTACAAAAGTTGAGACCAGCCATTGCTCTGTGAAACTGATCCTGGGCTCCTCTTCGACTGTCCTCCAACTACTTTGCTTTGTATCTCCTTTGGCACAAGGAAAGGCTAAAGGGTTGGGACAATGGGAATACGCAAATGGGCAGAGTTTCTTTGCTATATTTTTCCTCTTCCAAATGGGACCCCTACCCCTTCTTTTATAGGCTAGAAGGAGCTAGGTATTTGGACGAACCCTTGGCCATGAATGGCTAGGAGTTTCAGTTAACTAACCCATAGATTTTTTGTTCCATTGGAAACTTTCCTTTTTTCATGATTTTGTCGGTCCACGCAGACTGTTTTGGGTCAGCCAGCGTGTACATGCGTGCAGTGATGGAGTAGGGTGCGTGGGCCTTTATAAAGGAGGATTTTTAAAGAGTTGTTCAGCAGTGCTTTGGAAAAGAAGGGATACGAGATGGCATGATTCCAGGTAAGAATGTGTGGTGAAATTTAGGGTTATAACAGATTCCCCCTAATGTGTGAGGTCAGAAGAGCATCTGATGGCTGAAATACATTACCAATATTTACTGATATGCCGAACAATTGATCCCAAGGATCAGGAACTAGGAGGCGTCGTCTACAAAATAATAATTGTCTCACCGAGGCGGGCATACCCATGCTTGGGAAAAAATAGAATCATGGCTACCAATCAAATACACTGTAGATCCATGTCATATAACTATATAAAGAGTAGCCGCGAACAATACACAGCGGAGTTACATCTCGAAATCAAAAAGATATACATATAGAGTATCTATCTTCTAGAAGCTGATACAGCCTGATGGATGGATATGAGGTCTTCAGAGCTCGAGCAACAACTTCAAAATATTCAAAACTCGGGTAGGAGTGTAATATGAGTGTATGACTGCACTACCCAGAGGTCTTCGATGGCTCATCGATCATGGACTAGATAATCTTGAAGATTAAACTGAAGGCTTCATTGATTTCGAACAAGGACTTGATTGGAAATTCAGGATGGCTAGGCATGAGGGCAAGAGACAAACTGTAAAGGGGCTGACTCAGGCTTGGTGACAAACTTCCCTTGGACAACAACACGAAAAATGATAAGACTCAGGCAGCATGGCATTAACATAAGTTTACGAGGCAGGAGGTAACGCAAACCCTCCATATGTTTGGAAGAATAACCAAACAGAGGAGGACACATCTCTATGTAGCCAGAACAACTTCCTAAGGTCATATTGAATCCCATGGTTTGACGAACAAATGGATAGATGTGCTTTATCCAAGGGTGACTCATTATGCTGCTAATAAAGAAAATACTTTTCCCTTCCTCTTTTTGGAGTATATTTTATTTTTTTGTCTTTTTCAATAATTTTGGAAAAAATAATAAAGGAATGTTACGTTACAAAGGAGGAATGAGTGTTGAAAACATACAAGTTCAAGGCACAGGGACAAGACTGATGTTCAGAGTAAGGACACTCGGGAAAAATCCTCTAGGGGCCAAAGGTGTCAAGATGCAGAAGCAAACTGTTACAAGGCTGATGTATAATGTATGCAAACGCGGTTAACAAAACAAACAATGGTAACGTCCTTCGATGTGAGTTTAACGAGCCCAGAGAAGGTAAGCTCAGGGGTTTTTCATATTTAGAGAGCCTGAAAAAACGGAAAAGGAGACTCCATTGAGGTACCTTTTTTGAAGGTAGTCTAGTTGGTTCAAAAAAAGGGGTAAACTAGCACCGACAAGACGTCTATTCAAAATCATTTTAACGAGTGTGATAAGGACAAGATCTCTCGACCCTTTTTTCATTTTTAAGGAGTCTGAAAAAAAAGTGTAACTATGGACTCCGTCAGGAATGTTCTTCTAGACCAATTTAACGAATGTAAAAGAATAAGGTCACTCGACGATCTTTTCAATTTTAGGGAGTCTGAAAATAGCTTAACTATGGACTCCATGGGGGTTCCTTTTTCGTAAATTTAGTCCCTCGGGCTCGAAAAAGGGGTAAAATCATACTTGAGATTACTCTTTTATAGAATTGAAGTTCCATAGAGTATACCTTTGTTCGTACAGTTGACCATCGGGACCGAAAAAGGGGTAAACTACCGCCGGACAGACGTGACTTCAAATTTCAGTTTAACGAGCGTGAAAGGCCACAAGATTGCTCGACAATCTTTTCATGTTTAGAGGGTCTGAAAAGGGTTTAAAAGAAGACCTGTTTAAGGAACGTTCTTCTGGACCAATTGAACGAGTGTGAAGAAACAAGGTCACTCGGCAATATTTTCATCTTTAAGGAGTCTGAAAAGGGCTTAAAGAAGACTCCATAATGGTTACTTTTCTCAGTTAATCCGGACGAGATCAAAAAGCATAAATGTAGTCTCGCCAGATGTTGCTTTCAAATCTTAAAGAGAGCATGAAAAACAACAAAGTTATCTCATAATAGACTCTTTGTGGGTCGATGCTTGGCATCTCCTCGGGGGAGTTGTATGCTCCGAGGAAAATATTTTTTATGACGCTAGGGGTTCTGGAGATATTGATAGGTATTGTTTCAGCAATGGTTTCCATATTACCCTCAGCATAGATCTTGTGTCTAGCTAAGGGATTAGTATGACAAGACCTATCTCCAGTCATAGTCACGGTGAATTCTCCTACTTCGATTCGGCTTAACTTTGGGAGGAAATATGATCTGTGATGAAGATCTTCCCAAGGTTTTTCTAGACTAGTCATTACTTCGATTACTACTTTGTCAGAGGAAAAGACTAAGTCTAACGAATCGGTGTTAGCGAGAGAACCATGAGCCCAAATAGGCTCTAGAAGTGGATCTAACTCTTGTGCAGGAGTTGGATCAGTGTTATTTGAAGCTTGCTGGACTAAAGAGTACACTACTTCAGCTGCAAACAAGGGCATGGACATACCCAGGTGCCCTGCCTCATCCATCGTGGCTGATGGGGAAGGAAGTATCCATGGTTCATCGAAGTAAGTTGTGCGGAACGATGAAACTTGAAAAATCTCAACCTTATGGTGATTGGATATAAACTTGATATCGCGGTTGAGGGGGCGAGTAATCGAAGGTCCCCATCAAATATGGGCACAAACCAACCCCTACATTGACGACACCTGGTTGAGGATTATCAATCATCGGGACCATGGATGCCCCCAATGCAGGGTCGGGTCTGGAGAAAGACAATTGATCGATGGTCACTATCCGACCCTCATGTGGAAACAAAAAGACCCAGAAAACTATAGCAACCATAGCTTGCATGGCATAAGTCCAACTCCTTCCTAACAAGAGGTTATAGTTGAGGGGAGCATCGACTACCTCTACTTAAAAACACACGGTCTTCCCTCCTAACTGCACGGGGAAAAAAGGAATTATACCATGTGGTCGGAACGAACGACCAAAGCGGTGAGGAGAGTAGGTGACGGAGAAAAAATGGGCTGGCCAACGACCTTCCAACATGCCAATGAGATAACGCATGTCGAGGCGCCCTCATCAACCACTGTGCGGAAAATATTCTGAGTAAAATTTTTCGTGGGATAAGCCACTACTATCTGAAATGCTACATGGTAAGGCAGACGAGGTTTTAAGTTGGTTGTATCCAACATGATTGTACCCGAATTACAAGTCTCGGTAGATCCTAAAGCAGTTAACAAGGCTTTCCTCTGAGAAGGGCAGCTTTGGAGGACCTCCAAAGAGGACATCGCACAAGGGGTTTGTGATAAATCTTCCACCACAGAGTAGTTCTGGGTAGCCCTTGCATTTGGGTCATGAGAAGCTTTTTTGAATGTGCCTTTGGGAATGCGTGTCATTATTTTTCCCAACGTCTTCTCAATATGTAGAGGAAGAGATGGGATTTCAGCTTCTTTACCCTTCTCAGAAGTGCTTGGTTTACTATAGTCATGTGATCTAGTCGATATAAAAGCATCACCCTTCACCATATATACGTTTGCGGATGCGGGGTTGTTCGCAGGCGGAGGGGGTTCTTGGCTGTCCCCTTCCATGCTTGCAGAGGCTTGGGTTAGATTTTGCCCATGTTGAAATGGATTGGTCAACACAGCAGGTTGTTGTTGCGTCACAAACTTTTGGGCTTCTGCAAGCCGAGGACATAGATGGGTCGGGTGGTCTTCCACGCACAAGTTGCATGGATACCTCATCTTCCGTCTCTCAGTGTTTTCCCCATCAGCATTATCGGTGGGTTTCTTATCCCCCTTACCCTTATTTCGTTGTTTTTTCTTTCCTTCAGGCTGTTGGGTGGCCTTTGGATTAGTTGATTGCACTGTATGTACATCCGATGTTTTGGTAGGGGGAGCAGCCAAAGCAGTAGTTTGGTTGGTTGTTGTGTGTTGTATCAATAACTATTGCAATTGCTGCATCAGTTGCTCAGCGGGCTTTGTTTGTGCTGAACCATCAATACCATCAACATGTGGTCCAACTCTCTGTCTATTTTTATCAAGTATTGAGTGTGGCGCATCTGGAAAGATGTTGTATAATAAACCGGACTAAGAATAGATGAGCTCAAATTGTTGAGCCCTCATGATGGCATATTCTTCAGAGAATACCACCAACGTCATGACGTCTTTGGATAATTGCATAAACAAAGACTTAAGGAACCACTCAAGCAGGAATGCTAGTGAGATTGGCAGCTTGATTAGACTCTTCTGGCATCTCCATTCTCGGATGTGATCAGAGATATGGTCCATTGTCGTCTATTTGAAATTGACCAGCAGCTCTGTGCCGGCATCGTATCTCACAGGTAACTGGAAATGTTTTAGGAAATCCATTGCCAACTCACCAAAAGAAGAGTATCTTGAGCGATCGAGCTCAAGGTACCATTTCGTGGCACTCCCAATGAGAGTACGTTGAAACAATCGCAACTATACGGAGTCATATTTTAATGAGTTAGATGAGCACCAAAGATGGAAGGTAGTCACATGATCACCTGGATCTTCGTTAGGCTTGGCTTTGAACTTCGGAATGTCCAAAGGCAAATTTGTCGGCATAGGAAGCCAACGTGGATTGTGACAAATGGGGTCATTCAACAACCGTGTCAAATCGAGCAAGTGCAAAGTCGCCAGGAAAGGTAGTTTGGGTTGTTGGTGATAACCTGGGAAAAAGGGGCCTGGAGTTTTACTGGCACCAGGTTGCTAGGAAAAGTTTGGCTGTTGTCCCGGATTCTGGTAGAAGCCATGGCCCTGGCCAACGTATGGATTTTGCATATGTGGAGACATCATCGGCTGATTTCCCAAATAGGACATAGATGGTTGGGCATGCATTATATTCGAAAGACTCTCGGAAGGGTTGCCCCATGTTGGTCCCGTGGGGATGGGCATAGTAGTTTGTCTGGGGTTCCATTTATTGTGGAAAGAATTACCCCAGATTGGCATTCCGGATGAGAGAAAGGATCCCTACCCTGAATTCCAAGGTCCTTCTGCAGAAGAAGTTCCTAGGTTTTCCCCCTGTGCAGGAATAGTACCCTGCATAGGAGTCGATTGTCCAAAATTGGGATTGCCCCCAGTCGGGAAAGCGGCGGATGAGAAGGCATTGTTTCCAAACCTTCTGGCCAAATAAAATAGTGTCGAACTGACCAACATACTATGTGAAGGTGGTCCTTGACTCCCTGCTCCAAATAAGCTATGATATATAGGTTTCCCGACGGACTGCTGATGCGAGCCACCGAGTGAAGGGGACGAAGGAGGGATATGACCTCCTCCGTAAGGGAAAGCATTAAAAGGAGCAGGAATGCCCCCAATGTGACCTTGCAGAGGAGCGCTAGAGATCCCTACCCCCAGACATAAATTCTATAAAGTGGAGTAAGAAAGTACAAGACTTGTACCTCAACTAGGCATCCCGTATGAGAATGGAGGGCTTGTCGCACTTGGTGTGAAAGGGGTTGTGTTCGCCGCCAAAGACGGGATCGGACCACTGTGCGATGTAGAAGTGGTAGAGACCATGGTGGTTCGGATTGATGACAATGGGTTAGGAGGTGAAAACTCTCCTGTGGGGACAACCATAGTGGTAATGGAAGAATTCCCAGAGGGAGTAACAACATTTGTTTCTATTGCTGTGTACAGCACTCTCTGACGCTCG
>JASDQU010220774.1:5954-17858 GCA_032191745.1 Picea mariana
TATCAACAACATCTGCTGCCTTGTGAGTGGTTTTCAGTGGAATAAAATGGGTAGCTTTTGTAAGCTTGTCCACTACAACCATGATCGAATCATGCTGCTTGCTTGTTCTGGGCAATCTTGTAATAAAATCCATGGTCACCACTTCCCACTTCCATTCAGGAATGGGCAAAGGCTGCAGCAACCCTGCTAGGTGCCTATGCTCAGCCTTAACTTTCTGGCATTCCATACATCTGACGATGTATTCAACAATCTCCCTCTTCATGCTCGGCCAAAAGTAATGGCTTTTGATTGCTGCCATAGTCTTCTGATATCCAGGGTGTCCAACATACGTCACGTTATGCATTTCTCTTAGAATAGCAAGTTTCAAATCCTGGACATTGGGTATATACACTCTGTTTTTGTACAGAAGTACTCCATCAGCTTCCAAGGTGTAATTTTCCTCTTTCTGTGGCCTTTCACTCTGCTGTAGCTTTGCTACCAAATCTTTGTACTGCAAATCTGCATTTGTAGCTTCCAAAATTCTATCCTTAATATCAGTCCTGTACATGCTAATGGCTGAAGTATGTAAGCCATGCACTTTTCTGCTGAGTGCATCAGCCACCTTGTTTTCCTTCCCCTTGATATGCTTGATATCAAAGTCGTATTTTCACAGAAACTCTAGCCACCTACTTTCTCTAGCGTTTAAAGTCGGCTGATCAAACAAATATTTCAGACCCTTATGGTCTGTTCTCAATTCGAATCTCCTTCCCATGAGGTAATGTCTCCATTTCCTCAGAGCGTGGACGATTGCTGCCAGCTCCAAATCGTGAGTGGCATAATTCTTTTCATGCTCTTTCAGCTTCCTGGACTCATAACAGATTACAAATCCATCTTAGCTGAGAACTCCTTCCAACCCTTCCTTACACACATCTGTGCACACCACGAAATCCATATTTGGATCTGCAATCCTCAAGATTGGAGTGCTGGTTAACAACTGCTCAATGTCTGAAAACTGTTCTCACACTCTACAGTCCACTGAAACTTTTTCTCTTTCCTTTGCAAGGAAGTGATAGGATGAGCTATCTTTGAGAACCCTGCTATAAATCTTCTGTAGTAGCCCGCCAGACCCATAAAGGATCTGACTTCCGCCACATTCCTTGGCGCTGACCATTCTCGGATGGCCTCAACCTTCTCAGGATCCACAACGATCCCTTCTTTTGAAATAATGTGCCCCAAGTAATGGATCTGCCTTTGGTAAAATGAGCATTTGCTCAATTTGGCATACAGTTGGTGTCCTCTCAACACTTGCAGCACCAGTCTCAGGTGTTGTTCATGCTGTTCCTCTGACTTGGAATACACCAAGATGTCATCCAGGAAGACTATGACAAACTTGTCTAAATAGTTCCTAAATACACCATTCATCAAGCACATAAAAGTAGCAGGTGCGTTTGACAGTCCAAACGACACCACTGTGAACTCGTAATGATCGTACCTTGTTCTAAAGGCGGTCTTGCTGATGTCCTCATCCTTTATTTTTGCTTGGTGATATCCTGATCTGAGATCTATCTTCGAAAATATTTTCGCACCCTTCAACTGATCGAAAGGATCATCGATCCTCGACAAAGGATACTTGTTCTTGACAGTTACATTGTTCAACTGTCGGAAATCAATGCACAGCCTCAATGTCCCATCCTTCTTCTTCACGAACAGGACCGGGGCACCCCAAGGTGACACGCTTGGGTGAATGTACCCCTTCTTTAGAAGCTCTTCAGGTTGCAATTGCAACTCTTTCAGCTCTGGCGTACTCATTCTATAAGGAGCTTTCGACACTGGAGCTGCTCCAGGCATCAAATTTATAGAAAAATCGATGTCTCTCTTCGGAGGTAGTCCAGGTACCTCCTGAAATACGTCCTTGAACTCTGTGAGTACCTCATGGTCTCCAATCTTTGAGACTTCATCTCTGGATGCTTCCTCCACACGGGCTGCAAATAATTGATAGCCTTTCCTGTAACACTTCTTCAGCTGCATGGCTGAGATTTCTCTAACAACCACAACTCTAAGAATCCCTTGGACTGTTTTTCGATTCCCCTCTTCATCCAGGCATGTAAACCTCTTGTTACGACAGTCCAAGAGGGCATGGTGCTGGTCCAACCAGTCCATTCCAATTAAACAGTCATAAGAGCCTAAGGGCAGAATATTCAATTCAGCCTTCGTGCTCAGTCCTTTCATGTCCACAGGATAGGACTTCACCAACTCAGTGACTTTCCTCTTGGTTCTTGTAGCCAACTGTACTAACCAAGACTTTTCATGTTTTCTTCTTGATAAATGCAAACTTTCCACCACCCTAGGATCTACATAACTATGGCTAGCCCCTGAATTTTTTAAAATAATAAATGGTCAGTTGTTAATCATACCTTCCACTTCGATCATGTGCGATTGAAATTCTGCTTGCTTGTTGTCCAGGGCTGCGTAGATCCTTGGCATTCTGCTGTCCATATCCTCCACTGTTTCAGCTTGCTGAACATTGTGGATGGTTCTCGCTTTATCTTTTCTGTGGGGGCAGTCTCTGTACCTATGGTTTCCTTTACAGCCCCAACACTCCATAGGTGGTGGTCTGGGCATTTGTTCACCCACTTCAGCCTTCCTGGGCTCTCTAAAGGATGGCTGTCCCTGAGGACTGTTTCTGAAAAAGGGAGGCTTGTTTCCCTTCAGCCTCTGCTCTTTCCTGAACTTCTTCTGATCATCCCAAGCCTTTCGAAAAGTAGGCCTTTCTCTTTGTTGTTCATACAAGCATTTTGCCCTTCTTATTGTTTCTTCCATAGTCTTGGGATCATCATACTGGATCTTGTCACTAATGGAAGGTGGCAGTCCACTCAGATATCTCTGAATCTTGAGAGCCTCATCTTTGATAAATGGAACATACTTCAGTAGTTCCAAAAACCTTCGTTCGTATTCATCAATGGTCATGCTGCCTATCTTGAGTTCGAAGAACTCCTTTATCTTTCTGTCATAGTATCTTTTAGTCAGGTAATTCTTCTCGAAATACCCCTTGAACTCCTTCCAAGTGACATCTTTCTCTTTGATGTGTTGCACCTGCACAAACTGATCCCACCACATGGATGCTTTTCCTTTCAATTGATACATTGCAATTCTTTCTTCTGCATGAGTGGAATAATTCTGCAGTTGGAAATATTTCCTCATGCTAAGCAACCAGGTTTCGACATCTTCCTCCTTCTTATGTTCTCCATCGAACGTTGGAGGCTTGATCTTGTTCATCTCTCCCTTCAATTCATCCACTCCAGATCTTCGGTGTTTTTTGGTAGGGGACGGGCTTGAACTACTGCGTGCCTCCCTATTGGAATGCTTTGGGGAGCGACGATGATGTCTGCTACCACTCCTCGATCTTCTCCTCCTCTCAGGGGTTCTGACACTTCTTGATCTTCTTTTCCTTCCAGGGGTCCTGTGACTCTCTGTCTTGCTTGAGTCACTCCCCTTCTCCAATTTCCTTTCTATTCTTTCCAGGCTCTTCAACATTTTTAAGTTGAATTCACCCTGCTGATCCCTGACCCTCATGAGCTTTCGGCTATTAGCTCGGTGAGCCTGGGCATCCTTCTGCAATCTTTCAATGAGTTTCATCATATGTCCTTCTTTATGCATCTCTTTTCCGTGCCCATTAGAGTTTGATCCTTCGATTCCCAAGTTGACATCCCTTCCTACCCTTTCATCCTCTGTTTCAGAGGCAATCTGTACCTCTTCCATTTGTATACTCGGCTGTCCTGACACCCGTTGAACTCTGCACACACAACGTGTAGTCAACCAGAGTTTGTGAGGGCTTATCCCTTAATAAAACCACAACATTCATTAACTAACGTGAATAAGAAAACGTTTCAAATTCACTAAGTTTTCTGAGCCCTGCTTGGCTCTGCAAATTTTCGGGACTTTGGGACTTAGGTTTTTGGGGTTTTTGTTCCCGAGGATTCAACAGTTAAATCCTCGACAGTTCTTATGTCCTTCGAAAATTTCAGGATTTCGGAACTTCGGTGTTTCGGGTTTTGGGGTTTTTGGTCCTCGGAGGTTCTCGCACTTGCTTCCCTCTTCAACTCTCGACTCCTGAACTTCCAACTTCTCTTCCCTTGGGCCCACAACACAGTTGTCGCCAACCCTGGTAGGGATTTCGAGACTCGACACTTCAGGGTTTCGGGTCTTCAATACCCGGGAGTTCACGATGCAGTGACTCCCAACCCCATGTCACTCCAACTCCCGAATTCCGAAATTTCAATTTACTTTACTCTCCGGCCCCACAGCACAGCTATCGCCCTTAACCATGGTGGCGCCTGGTACGTTCAGGAGGGTCCACGTCACCTTCGGTGACGTCATCGGGTCCCACCATTCTCGCTTGTCTTCTCGACTCATTGGCACGTGGTACACACCCATGTGTCCACTTCTATTCCAAGACAATCCAACGGTTAGACTTCTCTCAGACCTACGGCGCAGATCTTTTTGGTGTTTCGGGGTTTCGGGTATCGGGAGTTTGCGCATCCACACATCTCGAACTTCCGTTTGCCGAAATTCCGAAATTATTGTCTACTCTTCCACTTGATCCAACGGTCAAGTTCCTCTCTTATGATCTATAGTGTAGATCATTTCGGAATTTCGGGTTTCGCTATTTCATGACTTGCGAAAACAAGGTTCTTCCCCTTTGGTTTTTCGGGTGTCGAAATGTCGTCCGACAGCCACGTGTCCCCCCGATGGACGATCTCGACGAATTCGAGATTTCGCATATCGCGATTTCCACTTTCCTGTGCAACTCGAAAGGGTTTTTAAACCCTGTGCACGTTTTCCATTTCTGACGATCACGAGGGTTCTCCTTTTCCCCGAATAGATCCTACGACTCCAACACTTCTGGTGTGGAGTCCTCTCTCCCTGTGACCAGATGCCACCCCGGCTGCAGTTTCATAACATCGCTACACCTCCTGAGCTGGGAACACGGTCAAGTAACTCCTTGACACTCAGGAGCATTCAAAGGTTCGAAATTGGTCCTCCAGACACAATTTCTCCTTGAACCCTCGGTCCAAAGATCACTCAACTGGCCCATCTAGGCTCAATGTCGAAACCTTGGCTCTGATACCAAACTGTAACACCCCCATTCCGGGCCGGGCAGGCGCTACCTCGCGGAATAACAATCTCATACTTAATTCTATATATAAGACATGCATTTAAGCAAATAAAACACATTTAAACTCAGAGTAACCATAAGAATTACTGCTATTATAAATAATCAATGGCTTTAACATTAATTCGTATGCACAACAGAATACATGATAAATATAAATACATAGACATGCAAATAAGTAATTAAAACATCATCTGGTACTTAACTTGAAACAACGGTAATTCCACCAACCAGGTGCAGGCCTTCCACGAACCTCCCAGCCTTAGACCACACTGCTCATCAAGCTCAGCAGTGGGTCACCCCCGAGCTAGGACTAAGCTCCACCCCAAGGCAAGGAATCCTAGGCTAGGCTGAGGTTACAGGGTAAACACACAGTCGCAAGGAAGGATTCTCTCCCAGGAACCACTTATGCCCACTGCCCACAGACTCTCCTTCCCCACATGCCTGTTCCACCCCAGGAGTATACACCTTCTCTGTCACCTAGACAGTCCTTCGGCTGCTAACCTCCCTTGCCTTGGGTTTCAGCAACAGATCGGACCGGAAGTCTCTGAGCTCTGTGGCAGCTACAGGGTTCCTTCCAGGAGTTCTCTCCTTCCTCTGCGCACTCTCTCACCTGGAGAGAGTCGCTCACAGGCCCAACAACATGTTCTTCCAACTTCAACCACTTCCCTCACCTGGAGAGGGTGTTGTACAAACTGGCCAACAAGCTACACAGGATCAAACACTACACATCCACCACAATCAACGAGAATCCAGACACGAACACCCTAGGGCAACTACAGACAGGTGCAACAACATAACCAGGCTTAGTAGGGACATGACACTTTCGTTTTCTCAATCTGGCAACACGGGATAGACTCACACTCTGGATTCTCAGGGATGCGTGACGAGTTGTCCACGCAGGGGTCGATTCAGACTCCACGGTTTAGAACAGAGAAGGGGTGTATCGGCTTTCCAGAACAAACAAAGACTTTTTCTCGAAATCAACACAGGCTTCTGGTTCAGGGGATGTACGGTTCAGAAGATGCACGAGGTCTCTTGCAGAGGTCGGACCGGTTCACGTTCAGACAGTCGGGTAGAATGGAGGAGTAACCCCCCACCACGACTCATCTTAACTGTTTTATTTGCATGGGCTTGGGTTGACACTTGTCACCCATGAAACTGCATGCATTCCATCAGCGTGCATTCCTCCCCATTTGGAAGTCACCTGTCATTCCAAAAAGAACTTAGGATAAAACATATAATTCACATGGTCTTTTTGGAATAATATTAAAATATTATTCCCAAGGACTTAAGCCCCTAGGCTCAACACTTAACCCCCTTCCAGCCCCTAATCCCTTGCCCACTCTGTGGAAGCTTAGTCCCCCATCACTCATTCATCGTGGTCGGTCTGCACGCGGCGGTGTTTATATTTTATTAATGTTCTGCATTGATTCATGTACAAAATCAGGCTCTTGGCCTTCAACCCTTAGGCTCTTTGGCCTAACAATCACATAAGCCCACCAGCTTATATAAACTTGGCTCACCAACCTATAAAACATATTTACAATTCATTTCATAAACAAGATTTACAACTGGGCTCGGCCTTGGGGACATTACAACGTAATTTGCTTCTAACAAATGCTAGTACTTTGGTATTAATAAGTGATTATTTTGGGTCATTTTGAAGCTCTTTCAAGGCATTTATTGTGAAGCAATCATTTCATAAACATTGCTATTATAAAATTCTATTTGCTTCATCATATATCAACTATTGCTTTTATTGATAAAGTCCATGGTTTTATGAAGTACTAACAACAAGTTGTGCTTTCAAAAGATATCTTTTCTTGTTGCTTTGTTCTGGGCAGGTACATTTGAATACTTCATTACTTCATTGGTTAAAACCCTGGGACTTTCTGATCAATGTGACTTGTGAGAGGGGATACTTTTATAGACACTTTAAACTTTACCTTCTCAAACCCCCAGGTCACCGGGGACGTCTCCCCTGGGCCATCAACCCTAAATAGAAAGAGGTATCCTGTCGAGGTGACGGTGATAGGATAACCTCCTATTACGCCAATTTGTCTTCCCTTAACCTTTTCCTTTGGAATAAGTACAAATTGTGCGATAAAAGGGCTTTAACAACAATAAATAAGAAATGGTTGATACAGTAAGAGAATGTTGGGTGCACTCCCAAGGTGTTGAGTACATACCCAATGTGGATTGGGATAGCAAGTCAAAATAATTCATGCATATAGATGATTTTTTGAGGGGAAATCAATAAAGAACCATAAGAAAGAAAATGGTTCTATGTGACTTGGTATGCAGAAGAGAGGGTGCCTGAAAGAACTCGTCTCAAATGGAAAAGAGTTGTTGCTAATAATCTAGGAGGTTGGAAGTATCACTAGAATGTATGATAGCAAATAAAAGCAGTGTCAACTACTTCCAAATAATCTCTATGAAACTGGAAAAGAAGACATTGTGTAGCATCACAATATGGTGGAAATTGACTAAGGAAGTCAAGTTGAAAATCAAATGGGTCAGGAAAGGAGAAACAAATGGTTCAAGCAACTACAAGGGCTAATGTGTTTAGTCAAGAAAAGGGATGAATCAGTTTGGCCCAGAGAGTAAATGGAGGTTGAAGATCTAAATTCAATAAGAGAGCATGGCTGGGAATATAATTTGGTCATGTATGTGCTTGGTCAGAAGGATCCAAAAAAAAAGAGGAATGCTGAAAGTTAATATCAACATAGTGTATGTGGTTGGAAAAACAAAGGTAGTCAAGAGTGGAATTGCCTAGAAAAGTGCTCAGGGAGGAAATAATCATGTGCAGTGATTACAGTGAGAATCGAGGATAGCCAATAACAACAAAGAAGGTAGTACATGAGAAAAGTGGTTGCTGCAATTGTATAGCAACAAATATAATATGGCCTGTCAGACAACCATACTTAGCACATGAACTGGAATGCATATGAATTTACGAGCCTGCTATTGATGCATTATTAGTGCATATAGATATGCATTAATGAATGTATATTTGTTAATATATTTAACATATTGAAGGCTAGAAATAGTTTATTGTTATATACATGATTATGAAAGTTGCTAATGATAGTTTTTATGCCAGGAAAGAAATAATTATTGCATGGTTGCAAATGTTGTTGATGATGCTGCATATTGAAGACATCCATATGAAGGGAGCTCCTACTAATACTAGCTAGCCAGGTAGCATTAAATGTATTTAAGGGCAACTATGTAGGTATAAATTTTATGTATTTATATTGCATAATTGCTGAAGGGGAATTTAGGTAAGAATTCCCCCAGCCAGAGTTTATTATATAAATTACATTATTGCATAATTTGAATGAATTAATGGAAATAAGATACCACTAGGTGTGGTAAAGGCTAGAGGCCTGGAATAATTATAGAAGCTGCTTGGATCTTGAATGCATACATGTGATGTAATAGCATATTATGAATTTGTTGGTTATGAGCTAATAACCAGAGCAATAAAAGGGTATGACCCTATTATAAGAATGAATACCAGTAACAATAGTCAGGTATGAGGCCATGACATGGTTGGATATGGAAAGGCTTTAGTGCCACACAAGTATCCAAGGAAAACTTCCTACTTTAGCTAAGGTTTGGACTGCAACTTTTTTGCTAACATTAAAGATCACCATAAAATTCTATTTTTGTTGTAGTGTTCAGGTTGAAAAGGAAGGCATCCAAATAGTTGAGCAAGCAATAGGAAGTGTATGGATGATGTGTTGGGGCATTGGCCAAACCTTCCAATTCACCATAGTGGGATACATGACTTAAAGAAATGGCATCATGAAATCAATACAAAGGTGCATTGAATAGATATGCATGGCGAATTGCACTCATGCATATTGTGTAAGTGGTAGAGCCGCACTCATACATGATTGAGTTGTTTATGCTTGAATGCAATTATTGAATGAATTGTTGTGAATGCATATTATGTAAGAAGCACTAATAATCTGTTGGTTGAATGCAAGATGGCAACATTGCAAAATAAATAAATAGTGGTCTAAGTATGGAGCTGCAGAAAGCCATAATAAAGATCGCTGCCTGCTATTGCAACAAGCAAGAAATTATGAGATAGAATTTCATATTTTGGAAAAAAGTTGAATTTTCCTTATGAAATATATTTGAATTTCTACATGAAATTGGTATGATATTATCTCATGGTGACTGTATGTGTGTGACACATATGAGATGATAATTATTGAAGCTGGGATGCTTAGGAAGAGTGGGGACATTGGAGCCTTAAATTGCAGATCCTTAGTGGGGATCTGTTAATGAGTTGGTGCTCTCTTGTGTGTGAAAGCCTTGGCAAGATGGATCGCTGAAGGACTTTGTAGCAGTCAAAGGATGCCTGAGCTTGGAAGGGTGAGTGCAACAAGGAGGAGGTAGCTCAAGAATGTCACAGTGAGCAAAATTCTTTCCTGGAACAACTCTATGGAATAAAACAAGAGACTTCTAGCTGAAGTATGAAAAGATGAATCGGGTGCTTGGAAAAAGAGCACCATAAAGACAAGAAGCTTTCAATAGCAAAGACATGGAGCTTTTTGAAGAATTTTGAATGTACGTGTATATAATGCATTAAGGATAGTGCATAAATAAGGGGGAGGGGAATGCAATACCCTAGGTTGAGCCCCAATTTTAATGTATATATAGGCTGGTGAGCTAGGATACTTTTGGCCAGAGTGCCTTTGTAAATATGTTTTGAGGCCAGAGTGCCCGTGTGATTATTAGACCAGGGAGCTTGGATTGCTAAAACGCATGTGTGCCTATATTGTAATTTACAATTATACTCAAGATATCATTAATAAAGTACATCACTACTGCAGACCGACCATACAAAAGAGATCGGGGGCTAAACTCCACTAGAAAGGGAAAGGGGGCTAAGAGTCTAGGAAAAGGGCTAAGCTAAGGGGGCTTAAGCCCAATGGAATATTATATTAATTTAATATCAATATTCCTTAAAGCTAAAGTTATGGATAAAATATATCCTAAGTTTCTAAAGTGGGAACAAGGAGGGGTTCCTTGAGTGCAATGTGTCATAAAGGACACATGCATATGTAATTTGGGGGATATAGCGTAATTTCCCATCTTTTGGGGAGATGGATTCATTCATTCATTCATGATGCTGACCATTGACTCATCCATGCTACCAACCGGTACCTATGCCTGTACCTGGGAAGATTGGAGCTGAAGAAGTGGGTTGTCATGCTCGTATGTTGAATAGGCGGGTTGTCAGGCCTGTGAGTAGTATTCTCTGGGTGAGAAATTGCTGGGGATTGTTCCCTGGTGCGCTGGGCAATAGCTAGAGGGCTCTAAGACTTCCTGTCCAGCCTGTTGCTAAAGTCCCAGAAGGGAAGTGGGGCAGCCGAGGGGCTATTGAGTAGAGAAGGGGCACACTTCCTGGGGTGGGACAGGCATGTGGGGAATGAGAGATTGTAGGCTAGTTGCAAACTTGCAGCAGTTGGACACCTTGGACTGAGCATTTCTGCTGATTATCAGACCTTAGACTGGCTTAGGATTCCCTTTGCCCTTGTAGAGTTTAGCCCCAGCTCGGGGGTGACTCACTGTTGAGATTACAAGCAGTGTGGTCTATGGCTGGGAGGAACATGGAAGATCTGCATGCAGTTGGTGTTTTTTTCATGAGATAAGTGTCTATCATGTGTTGATTTCAATTACTGTGTGTGTAATTATGAGTTTTTTGTCATGAAATCCCTGTTATTTATATGTATGAATTATTGTTGTTGTATGTTGTTATTCTTCCGCTTAACTCTGTTCATATGCATAATATATGATTTAATTTAAGGGTATCAGTATTCGTAATTTTTGGAGTGGCTTTGCCCAGCAGGAAGCTGGGGATGCTACAATGTGGTATCAGAGCTGTAATTGGGAGAGTTTTGTGTGGCGTGGCTCAGCCTGGGTTGCTGGGAACATTACACCTCCAAGACTTGGGTCATAACAGGTTCTCAAGCCAAATTATCAATTCTGCACTTACTGTTTGCCTGGTCCACCATTAACTTGGAGTCTACAAATACTTGTAATTTCCTTAAAACCTTTTTTGGCTGCATTTTTCAGGAGCCACAATGTAAAGAGCTCAGCTCTATTCTTAGTACCTTGCCTTACAGCCAGCTTCAGATTGAAATGGTGAGATTGATGAAGACAAAGCAAAACACCAACTCCACACAGTCCTGGAGAACCCCGGAAAGCTCCATCAAAGAAGCCCCGAGCCTGATCATAGTTAATAACAGGTTCCCTTAGCAGTCTAGTAGCACTTTCTTTTGATGAATTCCTACAACCATCATAGGCATTCCTAATTATATGTGCTAGCTGTGCTGGACTCAATTCCACTCCTTGAAAGATCATTTTATTTCTGGAAATCCATATAGTAGATTTTGTACTATACAGTATACGTACATGATACCTATGTTTAAATTGAAGCTAGTAAGTGGCATATGCTAGAGATCTGCCAGTCTCTTAACTGTTGGTTCTTTTTATCTTAATTAATGAGCCTTTTAACTTTGCTGCAGCCTGATCTCTCAAATTGAGCAGCATTGCTCATCTACAATTCCAAAACTCCTATTAAAGTTTCAGACGAAGTGCATCAACAGATGTTTAGGTGGGAAAAGGAGGCGTTTGAGATGGTTCTTCTTTCACTTTGTCTATTTGAACACTAAATAAATGGCCAATTTAATTTCGTGCCAGTTAGGCAACCAAAGATACCAATATAC
>JASDQU010220776.1:3227-13442 GCA_032191745.1 Picea mariana
ATGGATAACATAGGCAATCATAACATGAAATTGGAGCCTAGAGCAGCAGAAAAAACACATAACATGCCTTATCCATCATTCAATTGTCGCAATTAGAACCAACACATAATAGGCCTCATCCATCGCCAATAAAACCAAGATTTCATCAACCATGTAAGCAGTGTCGAACAACAGCATAAACATGAAATAAGAACCAGATTTGATGTCCCAATCTACAAGGGGGTCCCACCTACTAGTATTATTTATCTTGTTAGCTTATAATAATAGGTTCTAGCAATACTTTGCGAGCAAAAACCGCGTTGCGATTTTAATCATCAACAAACTGGTGACTCCACAGGGAACTTTGTTTTCAACAGATTAGAACTCAGAACTCATGGTTTCTCAGATCAAACAGATATAACCAGGAATATTATGCAATAGGGGGAAGTGAGCGGATTTAATGGAAAAATGACCGGGAATTTGGGAATAACTCATGAAAAGTGTTAAGTATGAGGGGTTTTACCATTGTGTGCGTAATCATTCAACTGAGATCGACTCTTAACTTCAAGGAGAAAATTTATGGACTTGCTCTCTTAAATTCTCAAATCGATGAAGAAAATGAAAGAAGAAGCGGGAGATAACCCCCAAAAAACATTTAGACAACAGTGGAAGCATATAAAAAATTCAAGGGTGCTTTCAGGGGAAACATTGTAACAACTGTGTAAGCTTGATTGATATTGACTAACAATGCTTTGCAGGAGTGTCACTGTGAAAAAACTGATCCAACTTCTTATTTTGACCAAATTAACTAAAAGATGGTAAGCAACAAAATCATGAAAGAAGTAAAATTGCAAAGATTAAAACAACAACAATCAAATGACAGAAATGTAAAATCTATAAGAAATGTTTTAAAACAGAAAGCAGAAGTCAAAATACTGTAAAGAAGAAAAGAAATAGTGAAAAATTGAATGCAGAGCTAGGTTACTAGTATACAGAAAATCCAAACAACGTTAGAACTTTTCACGTTGGTCCCTCGTAATGTTTCAAGTGATAACTGTTAGTGTTGTAGGAAAACAATTGCTCTTGTAAATCCTTTAGAATGTAAGAGTTACTATCCAGGACAAAAGAAATTTTGAAAGGACCCATAAATAACACTTGAAACTCTGAGGTCATTATCACCTCCTTAACGTATATGATTAGATCATCAAGGTAGATATGGATACTAATCAATTCATCAAGAGTCGTGTGTATAGGTCTTTTAAAAGAGATACTTGCATCAAGTAAGACATAAAACATGCATTTATAAGTCATAGTACCCCAATTAGTGATAAGAGTGGTTTTGTGAACATCTACCCCTTTTCCCTTGATTTTATTGTAACCCAAAACACTGTCAAGTAAGGGCCTCATCTGTGACCTTACAACCTCTGCAGAACCATTTCCACATTAAGAGGAGAAAAAGGATTTCTCATAATAGCCTGACTGAAAGTGCGAAAATTAATGCAAGTTCTAATATGATTAGTGGTCTTCGAAATAGGTACCCAATTGGAAACCCATTCAGGGTAGACCGGAAAACTGATCCCAACCCTTAAGAAATTTTCCAACTCCTTTTGAAAAGTTTCTTTAAATGCAGGGTTAATAGGTCCTTGTTCTTTCCTAACTAGTTTCATGCCTTACTTGATGGGGATAGCATGCTGTGTAAGACCAGGATCAAAACCACGAAGATCCTCATAATACCAAGAAAAAACATATTGAAAATCCACCAAGTAGCCTGGCAAACTTCATTTCTTCTTTATCAGAACATTGGACACTTATTTTACAATTCCTTGAAGATTCGAGTGCCCCATTGTTCAAGAATATGGTTTCACCCACCTTCCTTCTTGACTCCTCTTCTTTTTGTTTCTCTTTATTGCTTGCATCACTCAATGGAAACAAACTCTCTAGAGGATTCAGGCCCTTAGGAATCTTGTTGTCTTCTATGGATATAATTTCCTTGGGATTAAGAGGTTCATCTTGAATGAAAGCACAAATGCTCTCATCGTTAGGGAGGGCCTGCCAAGATTCTACATTGTCAAGGATATGTGGATGATATAGAGATTGAAAAGAACAATCACGTCTGTGAGACAAAGTTTGTTGATTAGGAGAAGCTACAAATACAACTAACCGATCAACCATTGAATTCAACTCCCTCTTAACATGAGTGATGTTGAAAGATAATAGGTTCGAGATAAGAACCCAAATAGTTTGGGTTTATCGTTTCATCAACTTGTTTCTAGGAGAGTATATCTTACATACCAGGTTCACAACAAGCTCAGAATCTCCAAAAAATGAAAGGTGACCACAACCAAGATTATAGGCATTTTCAATGCCTAATAATAAATCTTCAAATTCAGTGACATTGTTYGTACAATCAAACTCCAAACTATAAGACAAATTATGAATTTTCCCTACAGGGGAAACCAAGATAATGCCATCCCCATTACCTTCATTAGAGTGTGAACCATCAAAGTGCATGTGCCACATATCATCATCTAAATCGATTTGTTTCAAAGGAATTTTATCGTCCTTAACAAAGATGGAATACACTCCTAGGTCCTCTTCGATATAGTTTACATTGGGTTGTGGAACACTCTCTATGTAGGGTGAAGTCCTTCCCTCTCTAAGGACTATAATGTTCTTACTATTCCGAGGCATGGATAAATGTGTCCCGTTGAGTGAGAGGTATCCACCTGTTAAGGCTTGCCAATCTCTTCCCAAGATAATTGAGTAATTTCTTACATGCATATCGATTACCTAAATACTAAGGGTTGTCCTTATTTCAGGGTGTGCACATAAAACTAAGGTTACATATTTAATCTCACTTATGGTCATTTGTTGTAGACTATTATAGGAGAGCATGCTTCTCGCATTTTCATTTGTACAAGAAAAGCCTAGCTCTTCCATAATAATTTTCGACATCACACTTGGGCCTGAATCGCCATCAATGAGGCAACAATGGGCAATCTTATCCATAATCTTTACAAAAATATAAAAGGGGGGAATTTTTTACAGGGTATCTAAAGTTATATACACCTACTTTATTTACAGACGAATCCTCTTTGTTTACCTTTTAAGAGAGGTTGGTTACAACATAAGCTTTTCCTTCCATGAATTGTTTCAGATACATCTATTGTTCAGGGACTACAACCATGTCTAGAAGGGTTGCATCTTCTTTGATGTTGGCCAACTGATTCAAGATATTGTACTTGGAAGAGGGGAGAGGAGAGATTGTTCCTTGAATTTCAGGAACCTTAGGAACCTAAACAATAGCAGTGGGCGAGGATGAGCTCGGGATAGAAGAATTGCGGGGAGGATCAAATTTTCCCTTGGGAGCATAGGCTTTGTTCCTAGTATTGATGATCATGACATCTTCTGGCTCTGCAAAATCTAGGACAACAATAGTAGTTTATGGTATTTTACCAAATATCTTATCTCTATCACTCTTCCTTACCTCACATGTGGCTTCCTCGTGGTGTTCCTCACAGAAGTTACACCAACTTCGATGCAAGATAACTTTAGGCTGAAAATTATTTTCAATTGGATTTCTAAAGGGGCTATAGAAGAGGATGAAGCTCCAGGGGTGAGAGGTGAGACAGTCCCCTTTTTCTCGAACGCTAGCATATGATTATTCATGTCTTATACTAGTTGTAATAGGGCGGACATGTCTGTCTGTTTAACTGATTCTTCCTAGGGAAGACATGTTCTTTCAAGTTGTTCTTCATACTCTGAACAAGTATGCAGAGCGGAACCAATATTATCAATGGCTTTTTCCTCAAGCCTATGATGGTAGGGGGAAGGTAATGCATTGTAGTAATGCATGAAAGTGTCTTGGTTCTGAGGTCGAATGAGTTCAGGGATCTGATTGTATAGCTTAGTGAAATGCAAGTTGAAAGACTTGATGGTCTCACCATCCTTATAGGTGACATTATTATATTCCCGTAACTTCTCGACTAGGATTTTAGATTGCCCATAAGAGGATTTGAACCAATAGATTAACTCCTCCCAAGTAGACAAAATATTAGGAGGAAGGTCAAAGAAATCGACCGCAACCTTTCCTTCTAAGGAATTGATGAATAAGTGCATCCAAGTATCATTGTCATTGGTTCCTATGTTGTGACAGACATTAGAAAATTCCACTAGGTGTTCAATTTGAGTGACAGTGTTATTTCCCGAGAAATTAGGAAGTGGACGAGTAGAAGGTGCTAAGTTAAGAGGAGAGGACACATGCCATGGTGTGGTTGTGGCATCTTCTTCAAACTGAAAAAGCCCATACTTTTTAATAACTTTGGTGGGATTTGTCGTAGATTGGACATGGATATGATGTTTATACAAGCTACCAATCATTGATGAAGATGAAGACTGGGAAGAGGAATCACTTCCAGTGCCACTAGAGCCACCACTGTATGCCATCTTGTGGATGATAGATGAGGGAAAGAAAGAAGAACTGGATGAATTATACAAAGTTCTCCTTAGAGCACTTTGTTGGGTAGATAAGACAACGTTACTTTTTCCTATTTCAGCAATAGGATTAATTTCAGGTGATAAGCCTCTTCTTCTTCTAGAAACACAAGAAGCTAAGGACGTGAAAGAAAGTCCAAAACTGAAGAAACAAGAAGGTTACTGTTGATTTATAGGCTGTCTACATCTAGCTTCCCAACGTTATTGGGCACTAATATCCCATTCAATTGCTTCTCATGAATGATTAAGCTCAACACGGGTATTGGTAGTGTCTAAAATGGTATTAAACAGATTCAACGCAATGCTCGTCTGATCTTGAAGACCGGGTTCAATATTGGGTTGCCTTGTAACAGGTACAATAATTAAGAAATAAAGTAGTCAAAGAGTTAAAATCAGAAAAAAAAAAGATGTATCGATGCTAATCAAGCATAAAAATTAACCAAAGAGATATTGAAGATCTCCCCAGTATGGTTGCCAAATAAATGTTGAGGAAACGATATGAAATGATCTTACTCAACCATTTTCAGATTCTGCTTGGCTAAAGAAAAATAGACAAGAATATCACCCTATGTTTATAGCCATCAAAATTAATATCCTAACTCACAAGTATTGATTACAAGTGCTTAGTCTAGTCTTTTTATAAATAAAAGCTTGCTGGAAAATTCATTATTTATATGACTTTCTAAATATAACAGTTGTTGAAACAAATGTAGAGATAGAATCAAAAACACCAAGACGATAATCAAGATAGATGAGACATAAAGAAATCCTTTATTTTATTCCAATTCACCAAAGAGTCATTCTCTTTACGAAATTTTGTGAAGAAATTTCGAACCAAAGTCAAACTTAGACATTCTCGATGGAACATACAAAAGGACCTCTGACAAAAAAAAAAAAACTTAACTCTAAAAGTTGGATCAACTTGCCATAGATTGCTACCCACTCGACTCTGCACAATAACCTTTGTCAGACATGAAAACTAATTCACAAACAGACAAGTCTACACAGACTATCAAAGATAGATCAACACCTCTGAAAAACAAGTGTCTGAATGATGTAATTCAATCTTAAATCTTGTTTTCTACAATAAGACCCTGCTATCATAAAAAAGAATTAGGCTTGTGATAAATTAGGGAATGAATGAAAACTGAACTATCTCAAAATAAACTCAAACAAAAAACCTTAGTATTCTTCTCCTTCTATCCTCCTCCTGTTCCTCCCTTTCCTTTTTCCTTTAAGCAAATTAAAATTGGTTGAAGTAGTTGAACTACCTCATTAGTTAAGTTAACTAAAAACTCAACCAGCTTTTTTGTTAGGGGGAAAAGTAATAATCATAATAAGGGTTATAAATAAATAATAACTAGTAGGTGGGACCCCTTGTAACTCCCTTTAGTTCTCAACAATCATAACATAACTATTTAATTAAACAAAACACCCCTCCTTGTGACTCCCATCATTACATTCATATTTGACAATTTATCTCATTGATATTGGAAATTATTTTAAAAAATATATTCCTCATATATCCAAAGAAAACACACTGTCCAAAAAACTTCTGAAGTCAACTGTCATCAACAATAAATAAAATAAAACTCAAAAACCATATTTTCCACTCTGAGATGCAATCCTTCCTTGATTGTTGCTATCACCCTTTGATTTCTCTGAATTTGCCTTGTGTTGCGTTGATCCTTTAGGCATAATCTCGTTGATTACATGAGAAAAATCGTCCCTCAAATGCATCCTGGAAGACACAGATTTATCAGAGCCATTGGAGGGTAAGGAAGGGGCAACAATGTCTTTTCCTTTGTCAGGGGCATGGTGGGCCTCTGTTTTCAATATTTTTCTAGCATGGGAGGATTGCACTGGTGAATGGGTAGGGGTTGTTTGGACAATCTGATTGTTAGGTGGGGTAGCAGGTAAGGACAAATTGGGCCAGCCATGATGTTGGGAGACTGTTGGGTGGACAATCTCTTGCCATTCGTTGTTTTTAGGAACCTTGGGTTTTAATGAGACATGAGGGGGCACAAGAATACCAGGGGCTTGTGGAGCTTGGAAGGGAGGCATTTTAGGCCTAGGTTGGACCACTCCTTACCCAATCCAATTGAAAAAACCGACTTGAAACCACTGGCCTAACTCTTTTGAGTCAGCGTCAAAGTGTATGGAGAATCTTGGCCTTCTTGGGCCTTTGTTCCAATTACCTCTCCCTCAGTTTCCTCTGCCATGGCTACCTCAGCTGAAAAATCTCATTCCTGCATGCATGACTGATTAGCAAATAGTTCCTTTAAAACCATACATGACAACCCTTTAAAAATATGAAATAGACTTTGGCTCAACAACATATCAAACTCATGCAATCCAATCCATATAAATTGTTTAATTGTTGTCAATGAATAGGGGATGAACAAAAGGTCTTGGGATATGCGAGGGGTTTTTATTAAGAGAAACATGATAAAATGAGGGGGAAAAGAAACATGGTTACTTCTCAAAGACAACAAACAATCAATTGTAATGCAAACCAAAGAAAATATCACTGTGATCCAACCAAGAAATTGTGACTTCAAACCGCTTCAATACAAAATTCTTCTTGAGTCTAATTAAATTTTAGAACAGGGAGTGAAAAATGAATGTGGGAAGGCGATGGGGTTGTAATTAGCGAAAAGAGAAATAATGGTAGGGAAAGAGAGCGAATACTGTTCATAAAATTAATTAAGTAATCCATAAAACCATTTTGTAAAAGGAAATAACACCAACCAAATAATCACTGTGATCAAATGAAAACTATTGTGTATAATTCAATTAATTATGTGCATTGACTTGTTCACTATTTGTAATCTGATTTTCAACATAGTGTCACCAGACAAGACAACATGCATTCCACAACAACCTGTAGAAGAGTTATGTTTCTTCTCATTGTCCATTTAATATGTTAAAAAAATTCCCAAATGAATACACAGTCACTTATTTCCACTTTGTTCATCACCAACTTATCAACCATTGCCCACGAATTATTTCAATCATCAAATACAGGCTCAAAATTCATGCCCGATTCTGTCCCTTAATTCATTTAATAATTAAATTGTAATGAGGTTATACTGTCACAGAACCTATGTCTATCTCTGCTACAATTCATGATATTCATCAATGCACATAACGGACAACCAAATAAAACCATCAATATTTTAATTGCAAAGATCTTGACTTGCCACTTAAACACACAGACAACAATCACCATTTTAACTCATACTATGCTTGGAATACACAAACCATTCGACAAAACACAGAGTATTTCTGTGACTGTACAGGTCCAACTACTCTGAGTCTAAACATCCACAATGCTGGGCTATAAATCAATATAACGAGGTAGAAACAGTAAGCCTAATCTCATCTAAAAAATTGATCAAATTAGCAACAAAACCATTTTGTTTAAATACCCGTGACCATCTCTGATGACGCAATCAATAATATCCATAGCATATACGGTGGATGGCCATACCATAATCACCACGATTGCAATATTCTCATTTGGCAATTGAAAACACACTGTCACAACAATCATTAACTCAACCTAACATGATGTAGGAAGGCTACACATACCCACGCATCACATGCGAAAACATTGTTGTGACTTTATCAATTAAAACTAGTGTTGGGTTAACAATTCAATAATAACCATTTAAAAGACAACGACTGTGTATTCGATCCCATTTCTCCAATCAACCAATTAACAATGCAGAGCTTATCAATTATATTGTTATAATAACCAATTGCAGTGACTAAATACCAATAACCACAACCACTGTTAGGATAATCAACAGAGACGAACCAACAATAGAACACTATCAACGATGCACCACTAACTCATAACCATCAACCATGTATCCAAAAGGACATAACGGGTTCTATTTATCAAAACCAAGCTTTGAGCAATCAAGGATTCACCTTGTGGACCAACACAGGGAGACTGGAGTCGACCCCCACAATCAGGTGAGAACTTTTGAGACCAACGGTGCACACACAGGGTATACCACCACTAACTTCGCAGACAGGGTGACAACTCATGTGATAGGAGAGACTATGAACAGAGGGTCAAGGCTTCACTTCAATATTGTAACAACACTTAGAACATGCAGGGTATAACCCTCATGGTTTTCCCAATCAACCCAAGAATGTCGAGATAAAATAGAGATGAGAAGTAGAAATCAACCTTAAGCAATCCCTTTGGCATAACCGCCATCGTAACCTACTGCGCAAACATCAAAAACATGAACGAACCCATACCCAAGTGAAACTATACGCAGTGACACAAGTGTTTCAAACCTAGTAAACCCCATAACAACAAACGACTGGGTATGGTGATAAGAATGTGTGGAGACGACCAACCAATTTGGACTGAATGAAAACCCTTCAACCAAGACCAATAAGAATTACATAGAGCCTTCATGGATTCTAACACTTAGAATGATCAATAACATTGTGACTTCAAACATTATTGCAATGAAAACCACACCAACGATTCATTCTAGAAAAATATCACAAATTTACATAGTTGCCAGACTTAAGGAAAGAACATACCCATATATCCCAAACCAATATCTATTTCATAACTAGAGCAGATTCATGGATGGCGAAAAGACATACCTGTAACCAAAAATAGCTTTAAAATGCGAGCTTGGCTGAACTGTTCTTCCTTTGTTTGAAAATTGGAGCCTAACCACAACAAAACACAATTGAACAATAGCCAAACTAGGGTGGCGGCCAGTGGAAGTATAGGAGTGACATGTAGTAAATTCACATCGCCTACACCCCCACTCATTCAATTCCTTAGTACATGCCAGCCAACCTCCCATTAACTCATTCAATTAAACCATGCATCACAATTAACATCCATCACTTGTCAAACGTGCCACCCACATCATATCTTACCATTTCCAACTATACAATAATGCATATCAACCGTGTTTTCATGTAACTCAATAAATAACATAGCTATTACTTGTTAGCTAGGATTAACAATGATCATTTTAATTTCAATGCATATAGGGTAGCATATTAGTATAGTATAGTTACTTCCTTTTGCAATTTGCTATATTTATTTTATCTCTTTTCAACTGCTCTTATATATTATTACTAATGTGTCTCTTATGCAAGTGTCAAAATAATGAATCCAAGAACATATAGCAATGATAACAATGGATAGCAAAGGCCATCATAACATGAAATTGGAGCCTAAAGAAGAAGATAAAACACATAACATGCCTTATCCATCATTCAATTGTCGCAATTAGAACCAACACATAATAGGCCTTATCCATCACCAATAAAACCAAGATTTCATCAACCATGTAAGAAGTGTCGAACAACAACATAAACATGAAATAAGAACCAGATCTGATCTCCCAATCTACAAGGGGGTCCCACCTACTAGTATTATTTATCTTGTTAGCTTATAATAATAGGCTTTATCAATACTTTACGGGAAAAAACCTCGTTGCGATTTCAATCGTCAACACTGGCATTTTGTCTATCTGAGGCATGGTTTGAGTTTTATGGCGAGTTGCAACTCGCCTCTTGAAGCCATTCAGGGAGACAATCACAATTTGGCATAGGGGCACAAAATCACAACCAAGCAACGTAACTAGAATCTTCAATAGCCTAGGTTTTAGCATATACTTTTTTTTTATGATTTTACCTAATCTTGTAACACTAAAAATGATTCCCTATCTTGTTGGAGAACCAAAAATG
>JASDQU010220779.1:1677-17756 GCA_032191745.1 Picea mariana
CCCTCTTCCAAGGCCAATTCCGTTGTTCTGCCATGCAAAATGATAGATTGTTGAATTTCTTTCATTTTCTCTGTAAGGCGAATTTGGTTTTGATGTATGTTCCCAAATTCTTCAATGTTCCAGCGTTTTATCTCTGCTTTTAATCGTTTTAATCTTAGCTGAAATGAATGCATTTAATTGTGTCCTCTGGCTATAATTGAATGCCACCAGTGTTTAACTTTTTCCAGAAAGGCAGGATCTCTTAACCAAAATAACTCAAAACGGAAGGGACGGTTTGGGCGTTTTGCTCTGACATCTACCTCCAGTGTAAATACAAGGAAGTTATGAACAGTAAATCACATTCATTGATTTGGGAGGACCACTAAGAATATGCCAGCATCTTTAATTGTTAACCATCAAATTAGAATTTTAGATTAAAAGGTCATTAATCATGCCTATTACCAATAGGTATACGCCTTTCGACATAATAACACACTACAAAAACATATATGATTAATTATCTTAAACCGTAAAAAAACATAACATGCATTTTTTTAATAATGTAACAAACAAAATATTTTGAAACATCCTTAAATCTATCTGTAAAAAAAATTCTACAATTATACTTAGGATGTGTTTTGAGAATATTAAGGTGATGAAACATCCTAAAAAAAATTCTACAATTATACTTAGGATCTGTGTTTTGAGAATATTAAGGTGATGAAACATCCTTAAAAAAAAATTCTACAATTATACTTAGGATCTGTGTTTTGAGAATATTAAGGTGATATTTTGTAAGCAACTTTGTTAAATAATTTTTAATAAAATATGTAATTAATTTATTAATGCCAATTTAACTGAAACTTTTTTCATTAAAAAATGTTGAGTTAAGTCAATCAAGCGGCGGATTTTGCAGCCGCCTTCATCGACTTCCGCGTGGTCGTTCGTCAAATCAGACAATTCACTACCTTATACGCCCGGCAATCCTTAGCTTCTTCCTCTCCCATCGTCTGCACATCACTTCTCTTCTCTGCACATCGCTCTTAAATTGTTTGCAATTATTCAGTTTTCCTCACAAACTCAATTGTTTGTTTATTTTGTCTAATCTTCAGTTTTCCTAACAAGTTCAATTGTTTGTTTATTTTATCTCTGTGTTGGCTCGGGCGTGGAAAAATGAACAATTCCCGCTGGGGCATCCTCATCCCGATGACTAGTATCATCATTACGCTTCTTCTCACTTATATTTTTTCCCCTGGCATCATCTGGAATGTCGCCCACTATGATGAGGATGAAACCCACGATTATCCATCTTATAAAGACTGCGCTCCTTCCACTTGTGGCAATTCCACCATCCGATATCCCTGCGGAAGATGTGGCTTTCTATATTCTGATTGCGTAGACAATCAGATAATTAACTTACACCATAGCATTGATGGAGAATTCTATGACAGAGTAATAGGAGATATCACAGAATCCTCTTAATCCACCCGAACCGTGCAAATCGCACAAGATATAGGGGATTCCTCACCCTCTTATTGGTTAATGCACAGTGAATCGAGCGGTAGTTTGTTCGGCGTTTCTAAGGCATACAAACAGGGATCAATTTATAACTGTACGGAACCACCTAGTGACATCGACAAATACGGGACGTGGCTAGATTGGGGAGAAACCAAGCACTTATTCTACAATGGAAATGAAAATGTGGATTTGAAAATGAACTATGGATGACATATATAGATTTAGAATATTATTAAATTCACCCCAAAACTTATATCACTAAATTTGGAGCTATATAAAAGCATGGGCATGCATTTCCATTAGGTCACTTTCTATTGTTTTGGTCTATCAATTTACAAGGTAGATTTTACCTTTTTTACACAACAACCACTTTTATGTTTGCAAATGAAAATGTAAATATGTAGAAAGGTGTAAAATTATACACCCTCGGAAACTTGAATCACTCAAATTGCAGGTGTGTTAACACTTGGGCGTGCATTTTTGTCAAGCCTGACATGTATTTTTCACAAGGGCAGAAATTTCAATTTAAATGCACAACATGTATTTCTTAAGTGTGCATGTGCATTTTTAGATGTGGAGGCTCTAACAAGCTTAAATTAGGGTTTTATGCAATAGTATAAACCCTAATCCTAATCATTTATATCATCATATATCGAGATCATTTTCATCTACATTTGGCTCAACTTCTTCGACTTCTTAGTCTAACACATCTACCCTCTCTTTGTGTCCAGTGCATCATACGCATGGATTTTAGTCTAGAAGATCAATTTGAATTTTTCTCCCACTTTATTCTCTGAGTCATCGAAATGTCAACACCCATGTTCATCGTCGCAAATCCAACAAAAAAATACCCTCTTGTCACTGCTCTAACAACCAATGCCCCGAGTGCATCGACGTTATGATGGAATGTTCTCGTCCTTTGTCATAAAGACAATAGTATTTACTTGCCACAATGTTTCCTCACTAATGGTCTTTTCCTGCCGTAGTGTCTCCACTCCAACGAACATTTTCGTCCCCATTTCACCCCTCCGATGGATTCAGCTCGCCATAACGTCACAAGTTCGACGACGTGTAAGTCGGCCCTACGATGGGATTTCTATGCCATTTTGTCGCACAACCAACAGATGTGGTGAATGCAAATTTCCTAAAAAATTACATGTGGCAGTTGTTTGCGTCAAACACACAACATCTATGTATGATCGTCGTCATTGCGATGCTATTTTGTGATGAAATTTTGGTGGATTAAATCTCTTCGCAGTTGCCACGTGGCAACTTTGTATGTCAAACGTAACACAGATGGTTATGTTTGTCGCTCATGCGGCAAAATGGCTTTGACGAACATTTTAATCTTATTCAGTGAAAGTCCAAGAAATATTCTTTGAAATGTCATAGAAAATTGGGCCAAATGTTATAGTGTTGGTAAGTGCCCACTAAGCCAAAAAGTTGATTAGTTCAATTAAGAAGTATGTTTTGATTTTCTTATGAGAGAATCAGTCGGTGATGAATTGATAGGAGTAAAGGAATCACTTGAGGGATTTACTAAAAAATAGAAACAATAGTTGGAGGAGTTGTTGTAGGCATATATAGGAGTGTTCCAGGAGCCTAAAGGGCTTCCACCTAAGAGGCAAGTGGCGCATGAGATACAATTTTTTTCTGACTCCCCATTACCAAATATTGGGTTGTATAGATAATATATTATAGATGTAGATGAAGTGAAGAAATAGTTGCAACAGTTGTTGGAGCAGAGATTTATTCAACCAAGTACCTCACCTTTCGGGTCACCTATCATCATAGTATCCAAGAAGAATGGGACTTAGCGAATGTGTATCGACTACAAAGCTTTGAACAAGATTACACTCAAGAATCGTCCCTCTGCCCAGGATCGATGATTTGTTAGACCATTTGCAGCATGCTAAGTCCTTCACCAAGTTTGATCTCAAATCAGGATACCACCAAGTATGTGTTAAAGAAGAAGACACTCGGAAGATCGCCTTCAACAGAAGGTAAGGTTTGTATGAATGGTGGGTCATGCCATTTGGTTTATGTAATGCACCAACTACATTTATGAGACTGATGAATGATGTATTGCGTCCATATTGAGATTCATTTGTTATAGTGTAATTGGATGATATATTAGTTTATATCTCTACCTGGGAGGAGCACATGTCACATCTCATGAAAGTGCTAAAGACTCTAAAAAGGCACCAATTGTTGGATTACTTTAAGAAATGTGAGTTTGCTCAGCAATCATTAGTGTATTTGGGGTATGTGGTCGTTGGAGGGGAGCTCAAGATAGATCCTACAAAAATGAAGGCCATAATAAAATGGATAGTTCCTACTAATGTCACTGAAGTTAGGAGATTTGTTGGGGAATCACAATACCTATGGAAGTTCATAACATTCTTTTTAGCGGTAGCTGCACCACTCCATGCCATAACAACAAGCAGTAATATTTTCCAGTGGGGAAAGAATCAACATAAATATTTGGACGAGCTAAAACGAAATATCAATCAAGCATCAGTTCTCTCATTTCCTAACTTACAAAATCCCTTCGAAGTGAAGATAGGTGCAAGTGGGTATGCTATGAGAGTTGTTTTGATGAAAGGAGGTAAGTCAATATGTTATCATTCTGAGATGTTTCATGGGGGAGTTTTGAAATACCTTACTTATGATAAGGAACTCTATGTCTTGGTTCAAGCTGTTAAGAAGTGGAAGCATTATCTAATGGGAAAGGAAACCATTATCCACACATATTGCTAGCCATTACAATATTTGCAAGCGCGTAGTAAGCTTCAACAAACCATACATTACAAGTGGATGGGGGTTTTGCAACAATTTCATCTAGTCATCAAGTATAAGAAGGGAAACACTAATAAGTTGGAAAACATGCTCTCAAGGCCATACACATCCACGATTAAAGCTTTGGGAACTCTTATGCACATGGACCCTTTTACCCATTATGCATACAAAGAAGCATACACAGAAGATGAGGACTTTAAATAGGTGTTTCAACAGCTACAGGGCCAAGGCCCAAATTCATGTAGAAGAAGGTGATGGCAAGGCTTACTATCATCTCTAGAATGGGTTACTCTACAAGCTAAACAAGCTTTGTGTCCATAAATTTGAAATATTGCAGCTTATTAGAGAGGCTCGCACCTCCAAGGTTGCAGGACATTTTAGTGTTGGAAAAATGGTTGCTAACTTACAAAGGTATGTGTACTAGCCTAGAATGCAAGAAGATGTAGCACAATATATTATAGGATCTATACTTTGTTATACCAGCAATCCCAGTAAGAGAAAATAATGTCTATACCATCCCTTACATGTACCCACTCAACCTTGGGAACCATTTCCATGGATTTTGTGGGAGGTTTACCAACAACTAGGAAGGGACATGGTTATTTATCTATGGTAGTTGATAGGTTCAACAAGATGTGCATTGTTATGCCTTGTAAAAATACTATCAAAGGACAATACACAACAAAAATGTTCTTTGAATAGGTATGGGTGCACTTTGGGATACCAAGGAGCATCATCTCAGACAGGGATACAATATTTCTCAGTTCCTTTTGGACTACAGTTTAGGAGAAGATGGACACGAATTTGAAGAGATCTACAATGTTCCATCCACAGACAGATGGGAAGACATAAGAAGTCAACATGACGTTAGTACAAATTTTGAGGGGTTACAATTAGAAGCATCTAAATACCTAAGATGAAAATTTGATCTATTTCCAACACTCTTATAACGAAGAAGTCCACACTTCTATTGGTAAGTCCCTTTTTGAAACTTGCTTTGGGTATTTTATGCCTTCACCCTTGGATGTTGTTTATGGACCACAAAGAAGAGTGAGGGAAGATGCCACACGAGAGGCATTGAGAACATATAAATTTGTTGAAAAGATTAGATAGATCCATTTGCAAGTACATGAGACATTGAAGAAATCACATAAAAATATAAGGCCAAACATGATCAACACATAACTGAGAAGTCATTTAATGTGGGAGACAGAGTTTGGTTACAACTAAAAAAGGAAAGACTACATGGTCCTTGTAAGAAGATCAAGGCTCTATGGTATGGTTGTTTTGAGGTATTTGAGAAGGTGGGAGATAATTCCTACAGACTTAGTCTACCCCCATATGTGTGCATTTACTCAGTAGTGAACGTGGAGAATTTGAAACTCTATGAGCCTTCCTTGTTGGATCAGGAGGAGGAGCAATTTCTACCTACCATAGAAGACTTGGCACCAGATGCTCAAGCAGAGTTGGTACAAGACACAGTTTTGCAGAAGAAGTCCATAACTACAAGACAGGGGTAGCGTGACCCTTGGCAAATTAGGTTGAAAGAACAGTTTCCAGGCAAAGCAAAATGGTACTCTAGAGAGAAGGTAGAGTAAAAATTTCCTCGCCTCATTCAGTAAATCTTTTGGGGACCAGAATCCTCCATAAATGGGGAGGTATGATCTAGATTGGATCATCATACAATTTTTCATCTGTCTCAATACTTTTTAGGTGGAAAAAACTGGAGGAATTAGCTTGCAGGGCCATTTTAGTGTTAGGTCCCAATTTGGAAAATTAGTACATCCGAAACCTTCTAGAGCCATTTTGAGGTATTAAATGCCATTTTGGGGGGTTCCAATATTTCAAATGTTTTCCACAACCTTGGCGATGTTATACACTCTGAGACCTTTCCAAGGGTGCATCAAACATCTCAATCGGAGCTTGTATGCAAAAGTTATGCCTCCTACAAGTTGACCTACCTTGTTGACCACCATGGTACGAGTGGATGTCGCGTCAACCCCCATTACTCACACATATGGGGCTAGCCATGTGTGTAATTTCAAGAAGATTTTAGAAGGTCCAAAAACTATCACTAATTGAGGGTTGAGGAAGTCAAAACCCTAACCCTAGATGACTATCGAGCTATGTTAAATATCAGGCCGCCAGGAGGAGAAAGGGTTCCATTCTTTTGTATTATGCGTGTTCCATAGTTGAGAAAAGCATCTGAGTGTTATTTTGAGAGCATAACAAAGGCGGTGGGAGATTTTGTAGCAACCATTCAAGCCACAATGTTAAAGGCCTCCATAGTGAGTGCCTCTTTCTTTTGTACTTGTTGTCCATAACTTAAGAAAAGAGAGTAGAGCATAGGCCTCACTTTCTAGTTGGGTTTTATCTTATATTGGTTTTCTCATGATACATCTATGCTCAATTGTGTGGATGGTGTGTATATTTTTTGTATGTTCTTTCATTTTTTTATTCAGTTACTTTCATAAATTCAAGCAGAGCTAGAAGTTAATTAATCTAGGATCCAAGAAAAATTAATCTGCATAGTCTAAGATTTCAAAATATTATAAGATCTGTTGTGATGAGTTATTCTAGAGGAAAATCCATGGTAATTTACAGATTGTCTCTTTAGCACTCTCTTTAGCTATATAGACTATCTATTCTACTCTCCATGTAAATTGGTGATTCCCTATGATAAATAGATAGATACATATATCTTAGGAAATCAATAGTTGGAACAAGGAATCATGTGATAAGGCAAGCACAAGTGCAGTTGAAGTAGCAACAGAGCAAGCAACATTAGTAACAAAGACTACTCAAAATCCATCATCTCGACCATGGAACAATGACGAATATGACTAACCACTTGCTGTATGCTACCAAGCTTCTCTTCCATGCACCATGGTTAGGATTGAGAACTATACCCTTGAACTGCCTTGTCCCTCCACAATCAAACACCATCCTTGGCCTTATGCATGTCGATTACCATGTGGAGAGTGATGGCAACACAACAACCTACGTCAACTATAGTGCTAAAGCCTTTAAATTAAGATTAAATTTTAAATTTTTTTTTAATTATTTTTTAACTCTAACAAATAACCAAAAAAATTCACTTACAAAATCACGTCACAATGACTTAAACTAATGAAAAATTAAATCCATAATAAAAATTATTTTCTTTTTTAAATTAAATCAATCTTATATTTATAACCAAATAGGAAAAAAATAAAATAATTAAAAATAAAATTACAATATTGCAGTTCCTTGTTTTACATTAGCTAATAATATTTACACAATTACCCATATCCAAAGAGGATGTCAAACCCATGAACTAATAATATTTACACAGTCCGAGGATGTCAAACCAAGATATAGCACAAATCTTGAAAGTGATATGTATTTTAGTTATTGAGCCAAATGGGTTGAAATTGTAGGTGCAAATTATCTTCAAGTTGAAAGTGTAGATATAGATTCCTCCTTAAATATTCTTTTAAGCCTATATTATAACATAGAATTATTCTTGTAGGTAGAGATTCCTCAAATATTATTTCAGGCCTATATTATAACGTATGATTATTCAAGCTTCTTTTATAATATATGATTGTAGGTGGAGATTCCTTTTCAAATATTCGTCTTATCCTTTATAAATTTTAAATTGTATGTGGAAATCTTAATCTATCGTTAAATATTCTTTCAAGCCTCTTTCTAGTATGTGCCTTAGTATATGCATAGCAAGTTTGGAGCTAGAGATAAATAGGTGTCTCGCTGGGGGTGCATTTGAATGACATGATGTTTTATGTCTCATTTTTTTTTATATGCGTTGATATTTGTTTGTTGATTAAAAAAATAAGGGGTTGATATTTGTTTGTTGATTTAAAAAATATTGATTTGATTATTTAATTTATGAAGATGTGTATAGTTCACTTTTTTACATTTAAACTTAATTTTTAAATTAAAAAAATATATATATGATTTTAAATTTTAATTAAAATTATAATCTATTTAAATATCAATTTAATATATAATTATTTTTTATTTATGGGATAATGAATATCCTTTATATATATAATAATTTATTAGTTTAGTTTAAAATTATATATAACTTATCCTTTCTGATTTAGCATTTATAACGTTTCAAGAGGTTCTTTGTAACAAATTCACTTAAGTAATCCCATTTTCCAAAATTTAAAGCACATTCTTGCCTTAAACTATCTTTTTATTATTGGGAGGTGAAGTCAATATCGAGATCTCTAATATTTTTCTAAAACCTTTTTGGAACTTTCTCGAATAGAATATTTGGGATTGGGATGTTAGAAGATGAAGTCAATATCCAAATGTGTGACATTTTTTTATAACTTTTTTTATGGAATTATTAGGATGCTAAGAGGTGAAGTCAATATCCAATCTAAGATATTTTTTGGAATCTTTTGGAATTTCTAAAACCTTCTTATATATTTTTGATATCTTTTTATGTATTCTATAAAAGGGAAATGATCTTTTGCATTTATGTATGGGAGAAACTAATCATAAGAACATTTTCTTAGTAATAATAAAATTTGAAGTTATCATTGTTCTGTGATTTTATGAATTCTTAAAAGGGTTTTTATGATAAGAAACATTTAATAAATATTTATTAACCTTGGTCAAATTGGCCAATGCCATCTATTTGAGATATTTTACAATGGAGTTTTTCAAGTTATTAAATAGACTTCATCATATGTAATATCATGGGAAAATGTTATGGGCCCACAAACCACCAATGACAAACTCATCAATCACTGAATCAAGGTTATCTTAACTACTCCAAGATTAACCCAACATTCCTCTTCTTAAACTTGAATTGGGATAAAAACCTACTCCCCTCAAAGTTTATTTACCGAGTTTCTAGGAATACAACATAACCCCACCCTATCACCTAGGTCTACATCTAGACTTTACCAATGAACCATCAAACTAGGGGTATGCATGCCTACATAGGTTTTATAGCCATATGCTCATTTACATGTGATAAAATCCAACTCCATAAAAATAGTTACAATTATATGCCAAAGCACGCAACACTATGAAACATCAACCGACTTCATCACTAGCATCCCTATTGCTCCAAATACAATTAGCCGAATCAAGAACTTCTTAACCGAGTACTTCTTCTTCTTCATAATGTCTTTCTATGTTGCTCATTGAGTTTTTGCACTCACCACCTCACTCATTATCCCATGATCTATAGAAAATGGTTTGGTGTTCTACCCAACCATGCTTGTGTGATCATATGCATTGCTCCAAGCCCCTCTCTTCACAGCTCCCAGCATAAATGATAAGACCACTTTTGTGAGAGATGTCAGGTCAAGCTAGCTATGATACTACATATTAACACTAAAGAGAAATAATAAACAACACACACGATAATGAGACACTGATTTCTCGGGGAAACCCAAACCCTGCACTCTAAAGAAAGCTTAATGTATTCATCAACAACTAACAATGGTTACAATACACTTTCAGAGCTATGCTCGTAACATGAATAATGAGCAACAAACTCATTCTTTATTGACCTGCATCAAGCTATATCATGCACTCTAGAGTACATGGGCCACTCAAGCCTCTACAAGCTGACATGAGACATTTTACAATGGAATATCTCAAGTCATTAAATAAGTTTCATCAATATATAATACCATGGACTCATAAACCACCAACAATAAATTGATTAATTATGGAATCCAAATTATCTTAACTACTTTATAATTAAATAAAAATTAATCAAACATATCTCTTTAAAATACTTTAAGAAATAAAATACAACATAAATAAAAAGTTGAAAAATGAAAAACTATAATATAAAACAATACTCGTATTTAAAAATGAGAAACTATAATTTGAAGCAATACTCCTTTTTATAATATTTTGAAAAATGAAAAACTATAATATGAAACAATACTCGTATTTAAAAATGATAAGCTATAATTTGAAGCAATACTCCTTTTTATAATATTCCATATAGTACAATTCTAATTTTTAATAAAATACAACATAATTAGAGGATTTGAAAATGAAAAACTATAATATGAAGTAATACTCCTTTTTATAGTATTTAAAAACGAGAAGCAATGCTCCTTTTTATAGGATTCCATATAATATAATTTTAATTTTTTTTTATAAGATTCCATATAGTACAATTTTAATTCTTTTTATAAGATTCCATATAGTACAATTCTCTTTTTTAATAAAATACAACATGATTAGAGGATTTGAAAATGAAAAACTATAATATGAAGCAATACTCAATTTTTTTTTATTTAAAAATGAGAAGCTATAATTTGAAGCAATGCTCCTTTTTATAAGATTCCATATAATACAATTCTAATTTCTAATAGTATTATTTTGCAAATGTAGAATTCAATTATTAAGCATCATGGGTAGCATCGTGATACTCTATAGAAAACATTGATTCTGTATTTAAAAAGATGACGGTGCTCATTTTAACATCATTTTTGTACGAATGGTGTTTGTTAATTAATTGCTTATATATTTACATATATTACGTAAGAATAAATATTCATTAAAAGTTAAAATTGATCAATGGTATAATATGAGATACATGGGATATAAAAATATAATTTCATAATGAAGAAATTTTAATGGAAAATAAGTAATATTAAATAAAATGAAGATATTAGTTATCAAAATGGAGAATATTAAAGATATTGATGATATCTAAATGTTTTAGTTTTTAGTATTTTTGTCAAAATTTGACGATATAAATTTAGGAGAAATTATAATATTTTGTTATTTAAATTGTATTTTTGAATGTATAAATAGATTCGGCGTGCTGAAAAACTCCTGGGCCACTCGGATTATACACACTTAACCATTCAAATCTGTAGATTCAATAATTTCTCACCAGATTTAAGGTAAAATTCAACAGATAATATCCCCAAAAAAGAGCCAAAACATAGAACGTTTAGACTGCTACGAAGATATGGCGTTGTCTAAATGTTCTACGTTTTGACATTTTTGGTCGGAATCCAACGATATAAATCTAAGAGAAATCACATTTTTTTGTTGTTTAAATTGCATTTCTGAATGCATAAATGGATTCAACGTGTTGAAAAACCCATGAGCACTCGAATTATACATACTTGCCCATTCAAATATGCAGATACAACATTTTCTCACCGGATTTCAGGTAAAATTAAACGGATGATATCCTCGAAAAAGAGCTAAAGCGTAGAAAGTTTAGACTGCGACAAAGATATGGTGTTGTCTAAACGTTCCATGTTTTCTCATTTTTGGTCAAAATCCGACGATATAAATCTAGGAAAAATCGCAATTTTCTATTGTTTAAATTGCATTTCTGAATGCATAAATGGATTCAACGCGCTGAGAAAACCTCTGAGACACTTGGATTATATAGACTTAACCATTCAAATCTAAAGTTTCAACAATTTCTCACTAAATTTAGGGCAAAATTAAACAGATGATATCCCAAAAAAAGAGCCAAAACGTAAAACGTTTAGACTACAACAACGCATTAACTAAACATTCTACTTTTTGACATCTTAATGCATTAAAGAAAAACTTCCAACATTCGAAATAATCTTGGTGCGTTAAAGAAACACTTCCAACATTTAAAATTGTAAAAAAATGTATAATGAACATGAAGCTAATTATATTCTTAGATTTATAATGCCTCACAACCTATCATTTGAACTAAAATGTTAGCAAGGGGGTCTCTTCTTATTCAAGTTGTGAGGAGGTTATAACAAGGAAGCAATAAATTTAGTATATACCACTTTGGATGCCTTATTTATGAGAGCACGTCATAAAAGAAAAGGATTTAACAAATTTGATACTCATAAGCCATGGAAAAAGAAAAAGGTTCAACAACTTTGATACTCATAAGCTATGAAAACCTGTAGAGTAACCATGTAAGTTTCTAAATAGATAATAGCATTGTTCTTTAATCTTATAATAGTGGAGTATTTGAATACAAAATGTTTTTAAATTTTGAAATAACAAATATGATAGGTTTTGTTTAGCTGTTCTATAAAATGGTTTTTTTTGTCGAAATTCAACTATATAAATTTATACGAATCACTATTTTTTGTTGTTCAAAATCTATTTATGAATGTAGAAATGGATTCAGCATGCTGAAAACCTCAGGGACACTCCAATTATACAGAAATAATTATCTAAATCTACGAATCTAACAATTTCTCATCAAATTTCAAACAAACATCCTCGAAAAAAATCATACTTTTAACCTACAACAATATAATATGAATGATACTCTCTAAAAATATGATAATTTATATTAATGCAAAACGTACGAAAACAAATATTACCGAGGCAACTATAGTCAACGTACCTAATAGAATTGATGAATCCAGCCTGAAGGTGAAGAGATCCATTGAAGTAGTAATGAAACTTTGGGGAAAATGGTTGGGTGATAGAAGTATAAATGTTACCTAAAGGAAAACAAAAGGCAAAAGTGTGAACTGTCGACAGCTAAAATACAACCAAAGTAATGAGTGGATATATATACAGTATATACAGTGAATATTGACCACGAGCACGTTTAAATCTAGGACGGATGACAAGTCACGTTAGCCCTGATTTTATAACCGTTCAACGGACAAAGTTGGGAATGAATAATTAGTTTAATATAGGATATGGATGGATTGTTATTGAAATATTTAAATAAAAGCAATTAGTTCCACGGATCCATTGAACATACCGATGGCCAGTCTTTGTCGGTGGTTTTCATCGTTTTATCAAATTCTATAATTAAAAGCAATAAAAAATTAAACGAATAGGAAACCCTACCTTACGATGGAATCTTCCAATAATTATAGGATTAAAAAAACTATTATTATCGATAATAATAATAGAACATGCACAAACACGTTACACGACTGATTCTTTAGCTGTAAAATACCCCTTTACAATGATGATGAAGAGCTTTCCTTCATTAGGTCACGTTTGAAAAAGCTCGAAGGTCTCCGCATATCACAGTTGGCAGCGCCAGCAGTGTACGGCGAAAGCGTCGGTGGCGCGCAGCAAATATGACCACAGATACGAACCCCTGGATTGGCGCCACGTCTTCCAGATTTGGATTCCCGATATATTGGCCGGCACGTTTTTACAGATACGGGGCGGTGGCGGGAATGATTTTCAATAGGGCGGCGGTGACGGCACAGCGGATAAATAATTATCTTAAATTACTTATTTTTCGGTTCGGCAGAAAATTTGGTAGAAACTAAGATGTTTGGCACATTTTCACGGTACTCTTTTACAGATTTCTAAATCTCTGAACTTAAAAATTTCCGAAAACTATGCCTTTTATAAATTTTTTACTTTACCGAATTCTAACCACAATAAAATTTTCCAAACCGTTTGAATAAGCCTTCCGGAGTTGGTATACACGTGACATAATCCTACTCCACTTTCCTCACAGCAACGCGGCTTATGCTTTTCTTCCCGGTTCCAATTGCTCCACTTTCCTCACCGCAACGCGGCTTCTGCCTCTGCTTCCCGGTTCCCTCACGTGGTGTATCAACATTCCGCTAAAGCTTGTGGGACCCGCCGGCGGTGGGGGTGTTTCTGTGTACAAACGCGGTTGCGCGGCGTTCCGTGTTTGATCTACGGCCGGCGTACGAAACACGCACGTTGACTCGATAGGTGCAAGGGTAGAAGTTGTTGTTATTCGAGTTTTGTACCCACTTGCAGAATAAAACATCACGGACATTACCCTGTTTTGTCATGGAGACCACTTTCGTTTTGGACAATTGCATTCCAAATTTTACACACAGACAGAAATCATTAAACGCCATATCAGAACACACACCAGAAATGACAATGACACCCTGGAAAATGGCAGGGATTGTCTCACATCCAGTTGGTGAAAAGCAGCAGACTTTATAAGCAGAGAGGTGTAAGTTTTAAGGTGAAAAGCAGCAGACTTTATAAGCAGAGAGGTGTAAGTTTTAATCTGAGCTGGAATTTCAGAATAAATTGTAACGTTTTTTTAGGGTTTTTTAGCACACTGAATCTATTTTTGTATTCAGAAATGTAATTTAAACAACAAAAAATTGTGATTTTCTGTGGATTTATGTTGCCAGATTTCGACAAGGATAGCTAAAATGTAGAAGCTTATATTATTTGTATCCACAATTTTAATAATATTTAGCTGTGGTCTAAAGGTTCTACGAAATAAATGTTTTCCGACTATTTTTTCTTATGTCACGGAATTCTGCTAAAAAAAACATTTCGTAGAAGGAGTGGGCTAACTCGGGAGCAATCTTCCTTCAAGAGTTACTTTTCTGGCACGTTTTCAGGTGATGCAGTTTTAAATTTCCGGCCAATATAGAAGTCTGATCGATTTTCTGAGCATCTGGGTTGGTTTTAAATGGGGCAAAACCCCTGGAGTAAGATTCTGAAATACATTGGAATTTTGATCCACCCCAAACTCAGACTACCTTTGAAAATCTGACCAGATTCAAACCCATTTTTTTACCCCAAAAAAGAAAAGATTACTCCCTAATTAACTTACTTCTTTCATAGAATAGTTAAACAATACCTAATATTTATGATAAATATGAAAAAAAATTGTTGTCCTCATATGTGCAGTGCACCTGGATGTTATATTATAATGATAACTACTTTTGTTTTTGGAGTTGACCCAGTGTCACTCAAATACAAACCCACCTGAAATGCTCATTAAACAGTCAATATATATAAAAAAAATATATACTATTTTTATTGACAAATTACCTGTAACGTAAAATTCTATCCCTTCACATCTACTCCGCATTAAGTATAAGTAGTTTCTGTTATGTATGAAAAATAGGTTAAAGGGATGGAAATTTAGACGAAATAAATAGAGTCAAAATTTTCACACAAGCGTCATGAAAGTTAATGTAAAGGTTTAATACTTTTGATAAAATTCTCCAAATCATTATTTTTTTTTTGGACTCAATAATGGAATAGGAATTTAACTGTCAAAGCGCTTTCATGGGTGTTTTGACTATTATATATTGTCATAAATGTCGACGTTGAGAAAATACAATAAAAGCAGTGAAATAACTATATGAAAATCCTCAAATTATAATATTAAACTAAATTTATATTTATGTGAAAGCTAAATATAATAATCAAAACATTAATAATAATAATAAGTTAAATAATAATAATAATAAGTTTAAGTATTATAAAATATTTTATAAATTTTAATTTTATTGAAGAAGATTATTTTTTAAATGTTATAAGGTTAAAGATGTTTTATAATCATTTTCCAAGCTCACATATTATATTTATTAAGTGTTATAGACTTAATCATTGTCATGGTCTTACTCACATCACACATTTAAGTGTAATCGTTAAAAGTGCTTTTTTTAGAGGAACGTCTCTCAACAAATGAACCTCTTTTTTCTTGAACTTCTTCATTGTTCCCCCATCTCATTGTGCTAGGGTTTCCCAAATGATTTTCTTGTTCTTTATATTTCTTTTAAATTATTTTCCTCTTGGGATGTTCTTTCATCTTCCCCTTGTCGTCTTACATATTGTGATCCTTGCAGTCCCATGGGCCAACTTTAGCCTTTAGTGGACATTAATCTCTAAAATGAAATAAAGTACAAAATGAGTATTGTCAAAATTAGGACCAAAGCTTATGACCTCCATAATAACATTGGTTGTTGGACTAATCCAAAAACATAGAGTAAGTTAATCTTGTAGCAAAATGACTTTCTTTCTAGTTACAAAGATTCTAAAATCCAACAAAAATTGCTGGCATGAGAATA
>JASDQU010220781.1:1868-17858 GCA_032191745.1 Picea mariana
TCAAAAGTTCTTTTACAAGCTGTTTCTCAACTCCAATGGAAAAACAGACTGTACCATTGAGATCAGAACACATAGAAACCCCAAAAATGACTAATAGAACTCTGAAAACGGATCATGGCTCATCCGGGCATGACCTCTTCTACATGTGGCCATAAGCTTCCCTGCGCTTCTCTTTGGAAAAACAACTGTAAAAGTCCTCAACAGCCTCTGAAACCTGTCCAAATGTGTTCAGAGCATAACAATTAGCCAAACATGATATTTAAATCATAGAAAACAAACATAGGCTCACCAAACCATGTCCTCGATCAATGAGGGCTTCAAGCTCCCTAGAGCTCTCTGAAACTTCAATGGTGAAAAACTTGCAGAAGAAGTCTTCAAATGGCCTTGAAAATAGCACCAATGGATCCAACACGTCCAAAAACCCCTATCTGGGCTTTTACGACGCCTCAATCGGCCAAAAAATGAGAAAGTTAGACCTCCTCCATTTTCCTCCTTCTACTTTGCTGGAACTGGTTCTACAGAACGCACCTCTGTGTGCATGAACCTGGAACACGCTCCAAAACGTGCATTTAAACCCAGCACCGAGTGGTTCTGAATAACCATGCAAACTGTAGGATGGTTAGGGTGCCTCCAGCCCCCAACCGCCTAGCTCTCGGGCATATGTCCATGTGACCTCGTGCAATAATAAAAAGGTGGTTAGAACCGTCGTAACCGCACCAACCGTTATGGGCAAACAACAAATGTTACGGTCACATACAATGGTTGTGTAACTGTGGGATAAAGCTCCACAAAACTCCCGCGCTCCATGGTTGTATGGTGTAACATATAGAACCGTGGCTTACATTACCACTCCCGCATGCAAACGGTCACATATAATATAATCGTGCGTTTATATATATTTGAAACCATATATAAATTACACCCGCGCAATAACATATGGTTTAATGGTAATGGAACCACGAATTAAAAAACTCGCGTGCAAACATTATGTGGTGTGAAACATGCGCCAATGGTCGGAGCTTGGTCACATGTGAAAGATATATGACCGCGGGTCGGGGCCAAGCCCCAGCCCGACCCCCCGCCAAAAAATTACACAATGTAAATTCAAATGAAATATTTCCTGTAATGTAAACAAGAAACAATAGGCGGTATGTTGGCTAGTGGAAATTTGTGAAGTCATTTGCGGTGGGGAGGTCCGGGGGTTGAACCCTGCGGCCTCCATAAGCTTTTAACAAACAACCATATGAACCAATAAACGAGTGACACGTGGCGCCCTCGGATTGGGCCACGTGTCTTCACACCATTCGCCACACAAATGACACGTGTCATCTCGCTACTCGCCAACATCAACCAATGAAAATGTGCCATGTCACCCACCTGCCACATCACCGTACAGATGGTACGGCCTGACCACGTCACCGTACGGACTGTACGGATAGGTACAGTCAGCATCAATTTTTTCCCTGTTTGGCTCAGCAAACAGATTGCGATAACTTCTCCATACGAACTCTGTTTGAGAAAGTAAATATACCGCTGTAATTAGGAAGACGAGATGGATGCAATGGCACTGGTTTCGTCGCATTCCAAGAACTTTGAAAATTGAGCAAAATTTGATCCCCTGATCCAGATTTTGATCACCAATGGATTAATATATTGATAGGATCTGTAGAGAAATACAGGGACTTATGAATCCCCTCTTCCTCCTTGGGAGGGATCTTGATTTTCCTAATAGAGAGCTCTTCTTTTCATACAATGGCAAGTAACAATGTTGAATAAATACAATGTCAATCCTCTCAAGAGGTGAGTGGAATGGCCCTTGCTATAGTGCTTGAATGATTCAAAGAGAAAAGAGGATTCTCCAAGAAGAATTCTTGCAGCATAACAATACCATGAATTTCTTATTTTTCTAGCACACCCATGGCACATATTTATAGTGTCCATTCATGGAAATATGTAGCTGGTTCATAATGTGAACAAGGGGCCTTTTAGGGAACATCATATCCCTTGTCAACCTTCAAGATAGATTTCTCTTAGATATGAGTGTCAAATTATGTTTGGGGTCAGAATGGAAGTGGTTGAGAGGCCAACAAGATTCATAAATGCACCGTTCATGAGAAGTGCACGGGTTTGCTTCTAGACAGTCGCACATTCTGCGCAAAGTGCACAATTAGGGTTTTGTTGGAACGCACATTCTATGCATTGTGCACTCACTTCCTTTGGTGAATTTGTGCACTTTTATTTATGAACAAAGTATATATTTTTATGCCTTTTTGATGGATTTTGATGTTGTAGGTGTACTAATTGTTGTTGGAATTGATGTCTTTCTTCAACCATTTTTTGTAATGTTGCAGATGATTTTTTAGTGATAACATATGTTAGTCCTTAACCTTTCTTTTACTCATTAGGTGTCCTTAATCCATGTTCTATCCATTTTTCATGATTCTTTGTTAAACTTTGTTTTTCCCCTTCTTGGATTGAAAGATTATTTTCATTCTTTTTATGCATATTTTAAATGTTTTTAAGTTTTCAAAGAATAGGATATGATATGAAATATTTAAATCACATCACATGTCCTTTCCTTGTTTTAATTTTCAAATTTTGTCAAAGTGGAAAGGGCACTACAAGAATAGCGCTATTCTTGCAGTGCCAGAAGTAATGAAGTTCTACATACGCCACCTTACCCAGATCATTTCCTAACATTCAAAATCATTACTAGAGGATCTACATATCTCTATATGATTTATTTCAAGATGTAATTCTCATTATGACAACCAACTTGGAGGATCGGGCTGTACTTGCCATCTTGACACCAAATCAACACGCCTGATTATTATTCCATATGAATGAAATCGTAATCTGCCTATTTTAGTATGTATATCATTCTACACAAGCTTTATAGGATTGTATCAGTGTCATGGCTCCCAAAAGAGTGGTTAGATAACTAGATTGGGGCTAGAAGGGACAAAATTGCTTGAAGCATTTCCTCAGATGGCATAGAAGTTCAAGGATGTAGGTTGGTTCGAATTCTTCTTGACATTCCAAGGTCATGACGAGAAGATTTCTATGACATTTGCATAGAATTTCGATGGTTTTGAATCTGTAGTTGGTAAACTCCTCATACACGTGACATAGCATTCCATAGCTAAATATTTTTGTTTACCACTATATGGATAAAGATGGTGGAAGAACTAAAATGTAGTTATGGAGTTTGTAAATCAGTTTTTAATTCCAGAAAAATCAAAAACCCAATTGGAGCCAAGGTATCCCACACATCTGGGTGAGGAAAGAATGGAATACTTCTCTTTTAATTATCCAAAGGTACATTACATGTGAAGGAATATTTTCTCTGGTTCCTTAAATGAAGTTCAGAGGTATTGGGACTGGTTAATCCAGTCATTAAAACCTAATCTATAGGAAATTAAGTCTAAGACTGTCAAAGACAAGAAACCTAGAAAAGGTAAACATACCTCTCAAGCCACTGAGTTTTTGATGAAAGAAAATTCCCCTGTAGCCAGGGTAACTCGTGTTGGAAAGAGAAAATTACAAACACAGCAAGCCATTGGTGATTTTCCTATGGGAAAACTTAACGAGAAACACACTACCAGTCGAGGTAAGAAACTTAAAATGGATGAATAGACTGATATCCATTTTGATCCAGATATTAAAAGGTAATCTAATGAACCTGAATATTACACCACAATCCCAATTCAAATTCCATCTAAACAGAAGAAACAAACTACAGGTAAGAAGACTGTAAAAGGTAAGAAATAAAGTAAGAAGAAGACACATGTACCTAAATACCCTATAAGAAATTCTACGAGGGCTGCAAACAAATTCAGAATGAATTCAAAGGCCATGTTTCATCCTTCTATCAAGAAGGAAAACCTTATTATCATAGAAGACAATTCAAAAGATACTAAGAAAGAGATAAAAAAACATACCTTGGCATCTTCTTCACACAGGTCAGAGGAGGAATCTGAAGAAGAAAGGAAAAAATGAGAAAAGGAAAAATAGATTGCACAGTATTCAAGGAGACCTATAACTAGGGAAACCATAAGATCTGTTTCAGTAACTAAATCTACACTCAAAGGCACATACGACGATGAGAAAAATGATTCCTTTCCAGAAATAAACCAGTTACAGGATTTTCCGGAAATTGAAAAATCAAAAAGTGTTGAAGGAGAGGGGTTTGGTAGTGGATCATATTCAAAGTATGAAATTAAATTGAGTAATCCCCAAACCTCCATTGACCTAAATCTATATTCTCTAGTTGAATAACATCCATAGTTCAAGATGAACACAACATAAAGAAGAAAAGACAGAAATCAAATACACGAAATACTTTGTTTTCTTGTTTTAGTCCTTATCTTCAAGAGTAGTTTCTGAGATGATGGAGATGAATTATTTAAAATAAAAGGAGGTTTTTGTTGGGACCAGTCCCCTTCACAAAAAAATCTCTCAGGTTTTACACATATATCACATTTTAAGAGGTTCGAATATATCTTTGAGGCCTATTTTTCAGAGATTTCACATTAAATGATTTCCTATTTTAGTGACCAATTTTGGGCGAGGTTTAAAAGAAGTTGTAGATGAAGTTTTGGAAACCAAAAGATTTTTTTGTTGGGAATGGGCCCCTTCACAAAAACCTCTCTCAGATTTTACACAGCTATCACCATTTGGGAGATACGAAGATATTGTTGGACCCTATTTTTCAGGAATTTGCCATATTTATTTTCCTAAAAAACTCTCATGGACAAAAGTTGACAAGACACCTCATCTATTCAACTTGGAGATCAGATCTGATCTCCTCCTTGATTATTTGAAACAAGAAACTAAATACATATGAGGAGTTTTTGATATCCATTTATTTTGGATATTAATAAATATGTATTCTTTCTATATAAACAGGGTAGAAGGAGAAGTAAAAGGTCGATTAGTTGGGCATTCAAGGGCCTTTTTTGTAAAAACTCCACTATAAGACAAGACTATATTTCATATTGGTACTAAATGGAAAAGGCATGTTGATGGTCATATCTTCTTTCATATTTTTATCTATTTATTTTCTTACTCAAATACATTTATTCTGTTGCAATGCATATGATTTCTTGATTGTGGGTGACATAGTGAAAATTTTACTGTTTTTGTTCATAATTAAGATTGTTTTCAAGTACATGTTCTTGTTTATTAATGATATTTTCAAATAAGAAATCGATGTGTGAGTTGAAAAACTAGATACTCACATACCTTCCTTTCTTTATTTACCTTACCATCTGATATGTTAAAGTGTTTGTCATTCCAGTGGGATATTTACTTGCTTTTACATTGAGTTATATGTTTTATTGAATCCTTGAGCCAGATTTCAACCATTTTCTAAAAACCTATTCAAAAAACCATTCATAAATACCATTGCAATAACTTGATGATACCCTACCTTTCCCTCTCACAATCAAGTGCAAATTTAAGGACTAATATATTTTAGCGTTGTTTTCAGGGACGGAGGAACGAAGAATTTATCCCTGGGAGAATGACAGTGATCGATTCTAGATCTTGATGGTGAACAAGAGTTGGACACTTTTTCTGACTGTATCATTCACCTGGCGACTCCATGAAGGAATAATCTATTGGTGACTCCATTGATACAGGTTGTCGAAGGCCATAGAAGCCATTTTGGCTTTTTGGTTTTCTCCATTTGATTTCTCCGATATTCTTGGTTTTATAAATGTTGTGCCTACTATGCATGAATGGGGAGAATACCTTCCAAGGTTCAGAGGAAATGATCACGATCATCCTCCACAACACTTGATTGATTTTCATCAATACATGGACCATCTTGATATTCATCATGAAGATGTATTGTTGAAGATGTTTATGCACTCCTTGGAAGGGGAGGTGAGACAATGGTACCGATCTCTTCATGTTTCCAGTATTTCATCATTAAATTATTTTCATGCTTCTTTTCAATCATTTCGTAAGAGGATTTATCTTTCTGAATGCCTCTTGAATGATTGTTTTGAGAAATTTAAATCTCTTAGCAAAAGTTTTATGTAGGGATTTAGTGATGAGATCAGTGAAGATATTTTGGAATGTTCTAATAATGCTCCTAACAGTTTTGATGGCCACTCAAATGGGTCTCTTCATGAAGAATTTTCTACTGGAAATATTTGTGAAGGCCAGTATTTTAGTGAAGAAATTTTTGAAGATTATATTGATGGTGAACTAACTATTTTATCATTTCCAGTTGAAATCAATCAAAAGTCTCCATCCTATCATGATGAAGAACATTTGATCATTCATGAAGCTTTCTCTCATTGTTCTTTTCAAGGAGAATTTTTTCAAGATGTTGTTGATGACAATGTCATCAATAGTATGACAACAAATCTATTGGATTGTCATATTGAATTTTTTGTTCCAAAAGACCAAGTTGCTTATTTTTGTTCTTTCTTTGAAGAGCCTAATGAAATATAATTTTGTGAATTTCAAAATTCAACTTTTTTTTTATAGTCAACCTATATACGATGAATATGAAAATGGAGAAGAGCATAATTTCACATCAGCATTCATTGACCTGTGCAACAGTGAGCTCGTTTTTTAGGAGTATGAATCTGATGTTTGAGAAATACATGAAGGAAATCAACCTATCCAAGATATTGTTGTTCACTGTCATAAAACAAGTGATGTTCATGTGTTGTTTCAAGGAAATCAAGTGGATTATGGTCTTACAGATACAACAAAAATTGCAGGGGAGAAGTTTGGTCTATTCATCAACTGGAATTTTGTCATATTATATATGATCCAGTAGTTGTCTACATGGAGTCAGTGTTTCCAGAGGTTCAAAATTTTGCATCATTTGGATTTAAAGAAAATTGCAGTTGTAAGTATGGGTTGCCCATTCATTTTTTACTGCAAACATCTCAGTTTTCCTACATTTTCTTATTTACTTGCAAGGAAGAAGACCATCTTGTCAGTCAAATTCTTTCATGGCTACATTGGAAGTTTGATGTGACCTGATCAAGGAACTGATTGGTTAGTTGTGTAGGAGTTGTACATAAATAAGATTTTTTTTTTGAGCATGTTGGTTTCAGTTTGAAGATCAATTTATAGTATGAGAGTAGTTTCAAGTTTTCAGTATGCAATAATAAGGACTCCATAGCCCAATGGAAAGACTACTTGGAGTTTTGTGGTTGTTATTTTTGGATTGGAAATAAAGTAATGGTTGGACAGGGAAATAATTACAATAAAAGTTGATGATGATGAGGGATGTGAAGGCATTGGTCAACAAGTTCTTGAAAATGCATCATGAAACTTTATCCCCAGAAGGAGCTAGTATTAGTCCTTAACCTTCTTTTGACTGATTAGGTGTCCTTAATCCCTGTTCTATCCATTTTTCATGCTTCTTTGTTAAACTTTGTTTCTCCCCTTCTTTGCTTGAAATCTTATTTCCATTATTTTTATGCACATTCTAAATGTTTTTAAATTTTCAAATATTAGGATATGATATGAAATATTTCGATCACATCACTTGTCCTTTCCTTGTTTGAATTTTCAAATTTTGTCAAAGTGGAAAGGGCACTACAAGAATAGCGCTATTCTTGCAGTGCTGGAAGTAATGATAGTTGTGCATGCACCACTTTACCCAGATCATGTCCTAACGTTCAAAATCATTACTAGAGGATATACATATCTCTATACAATCTATTTCATGATGTAATTCTTATGATGACAGCTAACTTGGAGGATCAGGCTGCACTCGCCACCTTGACACCAAATCAACATGCCCGATTATTATTCCATATGAATGAAATCATAATTTGCCTATTTTAGTATGTCTATCATTATACACATGATTTTTAGGTAAATATATAACTCTCATTTTTCAACAACCTTCAAAAGTTGGAGATTAAACCCTCGATATTCTCAGAAATTTTCTACAGGATTGTATCAGTGTCATGGCACCCAAAAAGAGTGGTCAAATAACCAGATTATAGCCAGAAGGGACATAATTGCTCGAAGAATTTCCTCAAATGGCACAAAAGTTCAAGGATGTAGGTTGGTTCAACTTCTTCCTGACATTCCAGGGTCATGAAGAGCATATTTCTATGACATTTGCATAGAATTTTGATGGTTTTGAATCTATACTTGGTAAACTCCTCATGCACGTGACAAAGCATTCCATAGCTAAATCTTGCAGGTTATGAGTATATGGGGAAAGCTGGTGGAAGAAAGAAAATGTAGTTATGGAGTTTATAAATCAGTTTATAATTCTAGAAAAAGAAAAAACCCAATTGGAGCCAAGTTATCCCACACAGCTGGGTGAGGAAAGAATGGAATACTTCTTTGTCAATTATCCACAGGTACATTACAAGTGAAGGCATATTTTCTCTAGTTCATCTCTATCATATTACACTGTTAATCCATGTAAATGGTGATTACCCTCTTAACCTACCTTATTTCTTATTAAAAAGCATATCTAAGATGTATAAGAGGATCCATTCACATCATGCAACAGCAAAAAACAGTCTTTTCCATCAAGGGTTGATCAAAAAATTAGTAGTCATTTCCTTAAATGAAGTTCAGAGGTCTTGGGACTGGTTAATCCAGTCATTAAAACCTAATCTATAGGAATTTAAGTCTAAAAGTGTCAAAGAGAATAAACCTGCAAGAGGTAAACATACATCTCAATCCACTGAGGTTTTGATGAAAGAAAATTCTCCTCCAACCAGGGTAACTCGTGCTGGCAAGAGAAAATTACAAACACAACAAGCCATTGGTGATTTTCCTATGGGTAAACTTAATGAGAAAGGCACTACCAGTCGAGGTAAGAAACTTAAAATGGATGAAGAGACTGATACCCATTTTGATCCAGATATTAAACGGGAATCTGATGAACCTGAAGATTACACCACAAGCCCAGTGCAAAGTCAAACTAAAGAGAAGAAACAACCTACAGGTAAGAAGACTGCAAAAGGTAATAAACAAAATAAGAAGAAGACACCTGTGCCTAAATACCCTAGAAGAAATTCTACCAGGGATGCAAACAAATTTATAATGAATTCAAAGGCCATGTTTCATCCTTCGATCAAGAATGAAAAAATTATTATCATATAAGACAATTAAGAGGATACTAAGAAAGAGATCAAAAAATAGAAATGGCATCGTCTTCACACAGGTCAGAGGAGGAATCTAAAGAACAGAGGAAAAAATGAGAGAAGGGAAAACAGATTGCACAGTATTCAAGGAGACCTGTAACTAGGGAAACCATAAGATCAGTTTCAGTCACTAAATCTACACTCAAAATCACATATGATGATGAGAAAAATGATTCCTTTCCAGAAATAAACCAGTTACAGTATTTTCCAGAAATTGAAAAATCAAAAGTGTTGAGGGAGAGGGGTTTGGTAGTGTATCATATTCAAAGTATGAAATTAAATTGAGGAAGCTTGAAACCTCCATTGACCTAAATATACCTGCTCCAGTTGAAGAACATCCAGAGTTCAAGATGAACACAACAGAAAGAAGAAAAGACAGAAATCAAATACATGAAATACTCTGTTTTTCTTGTTTTAGTCCTTATCTTCAAGAGCAGTTTATTAAACGATGGAGATGAATTCTTTGAAATAAAAAAAAAAAAAAAATTGTTGGGAATGGGACCCTTCACAAAAACCTCATTGTTTACACAACTATCACAGTTTAAGAGGTTCGAATATATCTTTGAGGCCTATTTTTTAGATATTTCACATTAAATGATTTCCTGTTTTAGTGACCAATTTTGGGCGAGGTTTCAAAGCAGGTGGAGATGAATTTTTGGAAATCAAAAGAGGTTTTTGTTGGGAATGGTCCCCTTCAAAAAAATTTCTCTCGGATTTTACATAGCTATCACCATTTGGGAGATACTAAGAGATTGTTGGACCCTATTTTTCAGTAATTTTCCAGATTTATTTTCCTAAAAAAATCTCATGGATAGTAGTTGACAAGCCACCTCATCAATTCGAGTTGGAGATCAGATATGATCTCCTCCTTGATTATTTGAAACAAGAAACTAAATATATATGAGGATGTTTTCAGATCCATTTCTTTTGGATCTGATAAATATGTATTCTTTATATATAAACAAGTTAGAAGGAGAATTAAAAGGTCGATTAGTTGGGCATTCAAGGGCCTTTTTGTAAAAACTCCATTGTAAGAAAAGGCTATATTTCATATTGGTACTAAATGGAAAAGGCATGTTGATGGTCAGATATTATTTCATATATTTATCTATTTATTTTCTTACTTGAATACATTTATTCTATTGTAATGCATATGATTTCTTGATTGTGGGTGACACAGTGAAAATTTTATTGTTTTTGTTCATAATTAAGATTGTTTTCAAGTACATGTTCTTGTTTCTTAATGACATTTTGAAATAATAAATCCATGTGTGAGTTGAAAAACTAGATACTCACATATCTTCCTTTATTTATTTACCTTACCATATGATCTGTTAAAGTGTCTGTCATTTACTAAGCTAGTGGGATATTTACTTTCTTTTACATTGAGTTATATGTTTTATTGAATCCTTAAATCATCTTTCAACCATTTTATAAAAACCTATTCAAAAAACGTTTCATAAATACCAATGCAATAACTTGATGATGCCCTAGCTTTACCTCTCATTGTCAAGTGAAAATTTAGGGACTAACATCTTTTGGCATCGTTGTCAGGGACGGAGGAACGAAGAATTTATCCCTAGGAGAACGACAACGATCAATTCTAGGTCTTGATGGTGAACATGAGTTGGAAACATTTATGACTATATCATTCACCTATTGACTCCATGAAGGAAGAACCTTTTGGTGACTCCATTGATCCAGGATTTAGAAGGCCATGGAAGCCATTTTGCCTCGTAGGTTTGCTCCATTTGATTTCTCCAGTATTCCTAGTTTTCCAAATGTCATGCCTACTATCCATGAATGGGGAGACTACCTTCCAAGGTTCAAAGGAGATGATCATGATCATCCTGCACAACACTTGATTGATTTTCATCAATACATGGACCATCATGAATATGTATTGTTGAAGATGTTTATGTACTCTTTGGAAGGAGAGGCAAGACAATGGTACCGATCTATTCATGTTTCTAGTATTTCATCATTAAAAGATTTCCATGTTGCTTTTCATTCATTTTGTAGCAGGATTTATTATGTCGAATGCCTCTTGAATGATTGTTGTGAGCAATTTAAATCTCTTAGAAAAAAAAATCAACAGGGCTTTAATGATGAGATCAGTGAAGATATTTTGGAATGTTCTCATAATGCTCCTAATAGTTTTGATGGCCATTCGAATGGGTCTCTTCATGAATAATTTTATACTGGAAATATTTGTGAAGGCCACTATTTTAGTGAAGAAATTATTGAAGATTATATTGATGGTGAACAATTTTTTTTATCATTGCCAGTTGAAATAAATCAAAAGTCTCCATCCTATCATGATGAAGAAGATTTGATCACTCATGAAACTTTCTCTCATTCTTCTTTTCAAGGAGAAGTTTTTCAAGATGTTGTTGATGATAGTGTCATCGATAGTATGCCAACAAATTTATTGGATTGTCATAATGAAATTTTTGTTCCAAAATACCAAGTTTCTCATTTGTGTTCTTTCTTTGAAGAGCATAATGAAACAAAATTTTGTGAATTTCAAAATTCAGAAATTTTTTATAGTCAACCTATATAAGATGAATATGAAAATGGAGAATAGCATAATTTCACATCAACATTCATTGACCTGTGCAATAGTGAGCCTTTTTTTGATGAGTATGAATCTAATGTTGGAGAAATAGATGAAGGAAATCAGCCTATCCAAGATGTTGTTGTTCATTGTTATAAAAAAAGTGATGTTCTTGTGTTGTTTCAAGGAAATCAAGTGGATTATGGTCTCACAAATACAACAGAAATTGCAGGGAAGTAGTTTGGGTTTTTTCATCAACTAGAACTTTGCCATATTATATATGATCCAGTAGCCTTCTACATGGAATCAATGTTTCCAAAGGTGCAAAATTTTGCAACATTTGGAATTAAAGCAAATTGTAGTTGTAAGTATGGGCTTCCCATTCATTTTTTACTACAAACATCTTAGTTTTTCTACATTTTCTTATTTACTTGCAAGGAAGAAGACCATATTGTCAGTCAAATGCTTTCATGGCTTCATTGGAAGTTTGATGTGACCTTATTAGGGAACTGATTGGTTAGTTGTGTAGGAGTTGTACATAAATAAGATTTGTTTTTGAGGATGTTGGTTTCAATTTGAAGATCAATTTCTAGTATGAGAGTATTGTCAAGTTTTCAATATGCAAGAATAAGGACTCCATACCCCAATGGAAATACTACTTGTAGTTTTGTGGTTGTTATTTTTGGATTGCAAATAAATGAATGGCTGGACAGGGAAATAATTATAGTAAAACTTGATGATGATGAGGGATGTGAAGGCATTGGTGAGCAAGTTCCTAAAGTTTCATCATGAAACTTGAAACTTTATCCCCAGAAGGAGCCAGTGTTAGTCCTTAACCTTGTTTTAACTAATTAGGTGTCCTTAATCCATGTTCTATCCATTTTTCATGATTCTTTGTTAAACTTTGTTTTTCCCCTTCTTGGGTTGAAATCTTATTTTCATTCTTTTTATGAACATTTTAAATGTTTTTAAGTTTTCAAAGATTAGGATATGATATGAAATATTTCTATCACATCACTTGTCCTTTCCTCGATTGAATTTTCAATTTTTTTCAAAGTGGAAAGAGCACTACAAGAATAGCGTTATTCTTGCAACACTGAAAGTAATGATAGTTCTACATGAGCCACCTTACCCAGATTGTGTCCTAACATTCAAAATAATTACTAGAGGATCTAAATATCTCTATATGATCTATTTAAGGATGTAATTCACATGATGGAAGCTAAATTGGAGGATCAGGCTATACTCGCCACCTTGACACCAAATCAACACGCCCGATTAATTTTTATTTTTTATTTTTTTTTATTTTTTATTTTTTTATTTTGGGTGGAATCACAAAGGTGGGTTACACTTTCGTGACAATATGCTCTCCAAAATTTCGAAAAACCTTTTTTCGGCCGAACTAAAAATATTTTTCAGCCAAAAGATGTTATTTTCGGCCGAACTATTTTTCGGCCAAAAAAATAAACGTCAAATCGAACGGAGCAATAACAGTGCCCTCGATTTGCGTGTAGAAATTTGGTCGGCTGGATATTTTCTTTCCAGCAACAAGTTTTCGGCTGAAAGATAGTTCGACCGAAATATTATTCGGCCGAAAGATAGTTCGGCCGAAATATAGTTCGGCCAAACTATCTTTCGGCCGAACTATCTTTCGGCCGAAAGATGGTTTATATATTAGCCACACATCGGCTTTAGAACGTTTTTTCTTCGCGTATTCGCTGTCTCGCGAGAGGTGTGTGTAGCTGGTCGTGGTTGCCGAGATCGCAGGGGTCGCAGGGGTAGCCAAGATCGTAGGGAGAGGTCGAGAGCGCAGGTTATAGGTAAGTTTCACATATTCACATATTTCTAGTTTCGGTTATTCGATCTAGGTTTCGCATATTTTCGCATATTTTCGGTTTCGGTTTCGGTTTCGCATATTTTTGCATATTATGTTTCGGATTATTGTATGTTTCAGTTTCAGTTTCGCATATTTTTGCATGTTTTCGATTTATTTTCGCTTCATGTATGTTTCGGTTTCGGTTTCGGTTTCGCATATTTTCGCTCCATTTATTTTCGCATGTTTTCGATTTATTTTCACTCCATATTTTCACATATTTTCGCATATTATGTTTCGGATTATTGTATGTTTCGGTTTCGCATATTTTCACATATTTTCTCATGTTTTTGATTTATTGTATGTTTTTGGTTTAGGTTTCGCATATTTTCTATTTATTGTATGTTTCGGTTTAGGTTGAATGTTTCGCATATTTTCTATTTATGAAGGCTCTGTTGCTATAAGCAATTCTGTTGCTATAAGCATATTTCTGTTGCTATAAGCATATTTCTGTTTATGAAAGCATATTTCTGTTGCTATAAGCATATTTTCTGTTTATGAAAGCTCTGTTTCTATAAGAATATTTTCTGTTTATGAAAGCTCTGTTGATTTAAGAATATTTTCTATTTATGAAATCTCTGTTTCTGTTTAATGAAATTCCAATGTTTATGAAAGCTCTGTTTGGCTCTTGGTCTTACCTGACATAGAGGAAACAACCCAGTTTGGCTCTTGGTCTTACCTGACATAGAGGAAAAAACCCTCTCAATTTTTCATTCACAGCCATCACAGTCTATCTTGACTTTTATTTCCACAGTCTGTACTCATAACCAGTTAGAATTATCACTGTGAAATTTAAATTTACAAGCACAGAAATGAACAAACATGGGCAGAATTGAAAATAATGAATCCCATACCTGAAGTTGCCTCCACTTTTTGCATTTTCTAACTCCTTCAAATAGATCTGAGAAATATTCCAAGGCTCCCATGGCATGTCCCATGATTCCAACACCAAAATTACTGTCTATAGCAAGTTAGTCTGATCTCTGATCTAAGGCAGAAGCGAACTATATTCTGGGCCTGGCTGTCACTTCAAATTATAGTAAAGGCTCTGTTGTTCACTGTAAAACCGCTCCAAGCAGGTGGGAAGACTTGTAGAATACAAAGTTTCACAAAAATATGGAGATAAATATCAATACTTTTATAGGAAAATTGCAGTAGCTGATAGGTCGATGAAGCTAGTGAGTCCTAACAAAATTCATATGGGTCCCGACCATTTAAAAAAAAAATGTAATAGCTAATGGGAGGGTGAACGTAGAACGTAGTTAGTCTGAATAAAATTAATGTGGGTCCATTGTGGAAATTGAATGGAAGTTTACTAAAATTAGCTTTAATTTGGTTCTGGTCACATTTATCATGAGTTTATAATTGTTTTGTCTTGTGACCAAATTCAATTCAGATAATTGTGACCAGATTTTTTTAAAGTTATGTAAGATGGTAATCTTAAAATATGATGATGGACAAAATATTAGTTGTAACAGGTCAAATTGTTATTATTTGAATAATAAAATTAATTTTACATCATCATATTAAAAATAGATTGCTTTATTCCTTACAAGGCGGCTGTACTAGACATCTTAGCATTCAAGAGAACCATCATCAAAATGTTGACTTCATATTTATTATTAACATCACAATATTATCCATTTAAGATGTAAATTACAACATAATGCGTATAGAGATATAAAACAAAAAACTGAAGTGTTAGCTTATCCAAGAAGGAACTTAGCCCCCACAAATTAAGATTCGAATGACAGATAAGGCGTTCAAATATTTAAAAAAACAAATCCATGTATATATAATGTTAGCTCCTTCCTATAAGAAAGTTTTTATAAAGTTAGTATTTTTTTTATAAAGCTAGTTTTTATAAAGTTAGTTTTTTTTATAAAGATGCTTGAAAAAGATGCTTATGCTTATTGTTTTCTTATGCTTATGCCAAATAATTAGTTATGTAAATTTTTACCTTATTTTTACCTTATTGCAATCGTCATATAGTATGAATTCAATAGTTCCTTCAATTCAATTCAATTAAGTATGAATTCAATAGTTCCTTCAATTCAATTAAGTATGAATTCAATAGTTCCTTCAAACTATATTTATTTATAGTGGTTAGGCTTGCAGCCATAGATAGTTTCACGGGATTAAAAAATGTTCATCCCATCAAGATAAATAACCAAAACTCGTAAAAGATCATCAAGTTGAGAGCCAAGATCATGCAAATGCAATCCAAATTGTGTAGAGACTCATCCTCACTAGACCTATAAGAAGACTAAGGGTTAACCCTATACATGATGATGGAAAATCAATTGAATTACCCAATATGTAGGGAGATTCACATGTTTAATTTTTTCCAAGGAGGAGAATAAGCATGTAAAGTTGTCCCCATGTTGGTCAAGAAGAAGCCAATTCCACATGAG
>JASDQU010220782.1:0-12369 GCA_032191745.1 Picea mariana
GTTGTTGCATTCACTTAACTATCCAATAATCTACCGGATTGAAAAAATGTTGTCATTTAACATATTAACATACAATATAATGTTAGAGAGGTGGGTAACCTTTAATAGCATCAATTCAATCAATTCAATAATTATAGTGCTCAACCAATTCCTCAAACCAACAATTCACAACTATTGCAAACATAAGAATTAACCCAACTAAGGAAGGAATCGAGTTGTGTTGTAGGTTTTAATCCCATGATTCAACTACACATGCTTAGCATATTGTAGCTTCCAAATGAAGTAGTAGCAATGCAGTAGAGCTATGAAAACAAAAATGCAATAAACCATATGATGAGAACTATTAATCACTCCTAGATAATAACCCAAATAACAAATAAAACCTCCTCATATTAGAGTTCTCAGACACACTAGCATTTAAACACACCATATCAATAGAGATTTATCTTAGAAACCCAAACATGAAAACCAATATTTGATGTATTTTTTCTTTTGTAGGAGATGGTTACAAAGATGAGTTGCATTCTTAAGAAGAATTTTAATGCATTTTTACTTACTAACAAAATTGTAGATGAATTTGGCTCAAAGACAACCTTCAACCTTCGAATATGCTACTTCTTCCGTCCTTCATGTTTTGCGACTACACTACTTCATTTCCTCTCAAGCTCTAGTGCTTTCTTCTTCTTGCAATGCCTTTTTTCTCTATAGGATTCATATTTAATGGACCATCTTGGAAGTCCAACCATCACAATGGTTTGTTTTCATCTTTTAAGTTAGAAATTTTTTTGGACTATTCACTCGACTTTGCCAAAACAATTAAGTGCTTATTAAAAAGTTTACAAAAAAGATTTAATTAAAATCAAATTCGGATCAATTACTCATTTGACATAAATGACTCACACTTGTTTGACGCTTTGTCTCAATCCTTTGCTTCTACTTAAGCACATAAAACCATGGATTCAATGATCGAGAATATAACTTTCCATCACAATAAATATAATTGTTAAGCAAAAACATTGTCTCCCTTTCTTCTTCATACTTGCCAAATTTATGATTCTTTATACATGCCTTTGTTTAACAACAACACCATGTCTTTTTGCTCGAAATTCCTTCTTCATGATACTTTCATACTTGTCAAATTTATSATTCTTCATCCATCCACTTGCTCGACAATAACAGTATGTCTTTGCTCGGAATCTTGCACACAAGCTTGTAAACCTATTTTTTAGGCACATATCCCTCTTGATCTAGTGAACCAAAGCATTGTGCAAAAGCTTCAACCCCTCTTTGCTCCACTATATTACAATTATCCCATTTTTAAGAATAAATCTAATACGAAAGGAAAAGATGCAATAAAGTAATTTTGGACCGAAAAATAAACATAGAATTAGGCCAATAATTGGAAAACAAGGAGAAATACATGGGCTAGCTTCATGGAGAAATAGATAGACGCAAGTCTCAGGTAGTTCAAAGGGTGATCCGAAAAGGGGGAACGCATTATACTATGCAGAATAGTATAATTTCACTATATTTACTTAAGCCTTTTTAGGTTTATTATGTTTTTTGGGATGAAATTTAAGGATAAAATAATTAAGATATTACATATATTTCATTTTTGATATTGTTTTTAGTCATATTGGAAACATGTAAATAAGGATAAAAAAAAAGAAAACAGTGAATGATGTAAGGCTCCATGAACAACACAAAATTATTCATATTAAGTTTTTTTTTACTTTCAATTGTTATATATAATATTTTTTTTTTTACTTTTAGTTGTAATATATAAGTTTTTTTTTTTCCTTTCAATTGTTAAAAGTAAAAAAAAATCTTATTAAAAGACACTTTCTATAATTGAAAAAAAATATTAATAATAAAAAAAGTTTTTATTCTTATTTTTATTTTAAACATACTAGGAAAATGTATAATTCCTTCAATACTTAAAACATATATAATATATAACAACTAAAAGTAAAAAAAATATTATTGTAACAAAGGACATTTTCTAGAAAAAAAATATTAATAACCAAAAAAAAAATTCTTATCCTTATTTTATACACACTAGGAAAAAATGTATAATCATTTCAATGCCTAAAGCATTTAAAAAATATTAATAACAAGTAAACTTCAATATCAAGTCACGGCAGCACACCAAATACATACCCTACCCCCCTCTGGATTTTTCTTAACCATTAGGCCCACTCAATATTTTGAAGCTTACTTGTTATTAATATTGATAACAAGTAAACTTCAATATCAACATGATATATATACTAGCAACAACCACTTTATAAAAATGGTTGATATAAGTAGTCATCAGTTTGGAAAGGTGAAAAATAACCTCGATCGACCTATATCAATCACTTTTATAAAATGGTTGTTGCTAGTTGATGACCGACATATCTTCGAGACAACCATTAATATATTAAGACATAATCTTGATGTATTAATTAAATATTACATTTATGCAATACTATATAATAATAATATTATTATATTAATATAATACATAAATATATTATATTAATGTATATAAATTAATGATGTATTAATATTTTAATGTAATGTATTACATTAATGTAATATATAATAAAAATTGATAAATTAAAGTATTAATTGACATTACTGTATAATATAATATATAAATTAAAGTATTAATACATTAGTGCAACATATTAAACTATTAATACATTAATAATATATTAAAACATTAAAGTAATAATATATTAGTACATTAAAAAAATATATTAATACAATGTATAAATAAGATATATCTACATGAATATATGGAAATCCTCAAAACATTATTAAAGTATTAATATATCATTAAAGTAATACATTAATAAAGTAGTAATACACAACAAAGTATTAATAATATAATGTATAAAATAAAGTTTTAATTAACATTATTGCATAATATACAAAATATTAATTAATTGATATATTAATAATGTAAGATACTAATTAATTTATACATTAAAAAATCAATACATTAATAAAATAATAATACATTGACCTAAATAATATTAATAATACATTACTATAATGTAAAAATTAAATATTAATAAATTATTAAAATAATAAATTAATACATTAAAATAATAGTATTAATATTAATGTTTTAATATATTAATACATTATATAAAATATTTTATTAAAGTAATACATTAAAGCACATTACTAATTAAAGTATTAATTTATAATGTAATTTATAAATTAAAGTACTAATACATTAATATAACATATTAAACTATTAAAACATTAATAATGTATTAAAATATTAAAGTAATAATGTATTAATGCATTAAAGTAATATATTAATATATTGTATAAATAGAATATATCTTCCCACACATGAATATATGGAAATCCTAAATGCATTATTAAAGTATTAATATACCATTAAAATAATACATTAATAAAATAGTAATACTTAACAAAGTATTAAGTATTAATAATGTAATATATAAAATAAAGTATTAATTAACATTATTGTATACTCTACAAGATATTAATTAATTGATATATTAATAATGTAACGTAATAATTAATTTATACATTAAAAAATCAATACATTAATAAAATAGTAACACATTTACCTAAATAACATTAATAATACATTATTACTGTATTAATACATTACTATAATGTAAAAATTAAATATCAATAAGTTATAAAAGTAATACATTAAAGTAATAGTATTAATATTAATGTATTAATACATTATATAGAATATTCCATTAAAGTAATACATTAATGTATTATTAATATTAATGTATTAATACATTATATATAATATTCCATTAAAGTAATACATTAATGTATTATTAATATTAATGTATTAATACATTATATATAATATTCCATTAAAGTAATACATTAATACATATTAAAGTATTCATACATTTATTAAAAATGGTTATGGTTAACTACGGTTCAATATGATTAATCAAAACTATGGTTTCTTATAGTCATAACTATTAATGACATTATTACATTAATGTATATTTAAATGTATTAATTTAATACATTAATACATTTTTAAAGTATTAATACATTATTACATAAATGTAAGGTATAAATTAGAGTATTAATGATGATTAATGTATAATGTAACTTATTAATCAATTGATACATTAATCATGTAATGTATTAATTAATTAAAACATTTTTACAATATTAATTAATAGAGTGCTAAAGTATTAATACAATAATACAATAATACATTATTAGAGTACTACTGCAAAAAAAATGCATTTCATACATTAATAAAAACATTTCTAAAGTATTAATGCATTTCATACAGCCTGAGTGGGCCTAATGGTTAAAAACATGTGTTTCCTCTTAAGAGGTCACATGTTCAAATCCATAGGGGGTAGGGTATGTATACCTTCGTAGACTTTACTAGTCAAATCGTTGGGCGGAGGGGGGTCCCTTGTCCCACAAACAAGGGGGTCTCATACACCAATTTAAATAGATTATTATTATTATTATTATTATTATTATTATTAAAACATTAATATATTTAATAAGGTGATAAATTTACCTTAATACATTAATATAGTAGTAATACATTTACCTTAATGATGTTAGTAATAAATTGTTAAAATATTAATACACTATTAATACATTATTTCATTAATATAATGTAAAAAATAAAGTATTGATACATTAATTTATAATGTAACATGTTAAATTATTAATACACTATTAAAGTATTAATACATTAATTGACAATGACCATGGTTGACTATGGTTGACCATGACCATGGTTAACTTTTGTAGACCTTGGTTGACTTTGGGAAGAAAACGTTGACTATGGTTGATTATGGTTGTCCTTCACCAGAGTTGACTGTGGTTAAACATGACCATGGTTGACTGTGGTTGATCAGGTTTTGTTATGGTTGACCATGACCATGGCTAAACTTTGTTGACCATGTGCATGTGATTATGGTGGGCCATGTTAATTATGTTTAAGCATAGTTTACTATCGCAACATTGTATTACAATGCTAATCATGTTTTGTTCATCACATTGCGACATCAGGTTTTGTTTGCCACATTGTGACATTAGCTTTTGTTTGTCACATGACATCGTAAAGTTATGGTCATCAAATTACGTTGAAGGGTTTTTGTTTGTCACATCATGGTGTTGGAATAGGTTTATCACAGTCCAACAGTGGGTTGTTTTTGTCCCATTGTCATGTTGGGAAATGTTCGTCTCACTGAAATGTTGGTCTATGTTTGTTACATTGCCACATTCGGTTGTGTACATCACATTGTTGCAATGGGTTGTGTTAGTCCCATTGCAACATTTGGAAATGTCTATCACATTGAAATGCGAGGACATGTTTGTCACATAGCAACAAGAGGGGTATGCTCGCTACATTGTGACGTACCTTTATGCTCGTCACATTGCAATGAAATGAATATGTTCATCACATTGCGATGTACATTTATGTTCGTCACATTGCGACGAAATCGCTATGTTCGTCACATTGCAAGGACAAGGCTATGTTTGTCACATTGCGATGTTACTATGTTTGGTAGATTGCAATGTTATTATGTTCGATGCATTGCGACGTTTGAAAATGTTTGACACATTAGAACCTTGGGATATGTGCATCACAATGCAATGTGAGGCAATGTTCGTCACATTGGGATGACAAGGTCATGCAAGACACATTACAATGTATGGAAATGATTGTCACAATGCGACGTCAGGATATGTGCATCAAATATGAATGTGAGGATATGTTCGTCACATTGCAACGACATGGCTATGTTCATCACATTGCGACGCTGCTATTTTTGGTAGATTGCAACGTTACTATGTTCGACACATTGCAATGTTGCTATTTTTGGTAGATTGCAATGTTACTATGTTCGACACATTGCGATGTTTGGAAAATTTTGTCACATTGCGACGCCAAGATATATGTATTACATTGTAACATGAGGAAATGTTCGTCACATTGTGAAGATAGGGTGATGTGCAACACATCACGACCTCTGTTGATGTTCATCACATTGCGACATTACTATCCACTTTACGATGACATGGCTATGTTCAACACATTTCAACGTTTGGAAATGTTTGTCACAATTCAACGTTAGGATATGTGCATCACATTGAAACGTGATGATGTGTTTGGGCTATGTACATCACGTTGCGAAACTGGGGCTATGTTGTCACATTGCGATGTCGAGATATGTACATCACATTGCAACATGAGGAAATGTTGATGTTCGTGACATTGCGACGTTATTGTTACTATCCACATTATGATGACATGGCCATGTTCATCACATTGTGACGTTAGTTTATGTTCGTAACATTGCGACGTTACTATTTTTAGAATTTTGTAACATTACTATGTTCGTCAGAGTGCAATGTTACCGTGTTCGTCACTGTGAAACGTTACTAAGTTCGACACATTGCAACATTACTATGTTCATCATGTTGTAACGTCCATTTATGTTTGTGAGATTGCAACGTTGGAGAATGTTCATTGCATAAGAACATTGGTTTGTGTTCGATATGTTAAGATAGCGAATTTCTAGCAAAGTTTATATATATATATATATATATATATATATATATATATAACAAAATGTTTCCTTTGTAAAAGATAAGAACTTTGAACTAATGTGATATATTACATAGAAGGCAATTTATATTATATAAAAAGAAATTTAGAATCAACCACCTAAACAATAACATTTTATTCTCATTCTTAAATAAATATAATTTTTTAATTATAAATAACTAAAAATCATATAAACACAACCACCTAAACAATAACATGTTATTCTCAATCTTAAATAATTATAATTTTCTAATTATAAATAACTAAAATTTACTTACAAAATGCATTGCTTATTTTTGCTATGGAGAAAATAATTAATCATTTTATGTATCCTTTACTTAATGTAATATGTGCTATTAATTTTAGAATTTTATAAGACAGTCTTCCGTCATACCTTATGTTATTAACTTAAAAATTTGATAAGACATTTTTTCATCATACTTTGTAATGGATTTTTAAAATGCCTCAATAAAAATAGTGTAATTTTTTTATATTAATATTAATTCAATTCAATTATTTAAAAATGTTTAATTAATTTTTCTAATTTTTACCAAAACATTCTTCTCCTAATCTAAGGGTTTAGAGTTACCTTACTTTCCTTAAATTACATTAAGGTGTACCACCTTGATCCATATTTCATTAAACCATGAAAACATATTTTAAGGTTGATACATATTTCGTTTAACCATGAAAAGATATTTTAATGTTCATACATATTTCATTCAACCCATGAAATTTTTAACCTTCATTGTAAATAATGCATTTTTTTTCAAAATTTTCATTCTAAACACTTAGAAAATAAAAAATAGTTTTCGTTACATTGCCAAAATGGATAATTTATTTTGTCTAGTTTATGCATTATAAGTCCATGACTACAATATTACTCCTCCTTACACACGGGCATGAGATTAGCAAAAGAACAATTTGCGCTCTGGGGTTCCATATCAAGTTCCCAACAGTGAAAACATTCCTTGAAATCTTACACTGCAGTTTGCATTTGCATTGAGATGAGGAGAAACTATTAATTTATTGATTTATGACACTACACACACTCGCATTACATGGAAATGTTGTTGGGAACGCCACGGCCAGTGAGGCCGCCGGTCTTGGATAGATCAGTGTTGTTCGGATACAGCAACGTGTAAGGAACTATGTAATCTATGTAAGGATAGAATTATGTAATCTATCACGCTAACGCGCCAATTTTAAAAAATGATATGAACAAAAGATTATGATTTTAAAGATGACGGAGTTACCCGTTATTATTAGAATCCGTGGTCAATAATTCAAATAATTCAAACTTGGTAATATCAAAGTTTAATCATTTAAATGTGACAATCATATAGTGATACAGTTATTTCTTAATATGATTAGGTAAATGTTAAAAAGTAAACATGTTAATGGATGCATTTAAAAATATAAGGAAGTTATGAAGAGTAAATCACATTTATTGATTTGGGAGGACGACTAAAAATATGTCAGCATCTTCTATTCCTGACCATACGATTAGAATTTACGATTAAAAGATTGATTAACCCATCAATTCTAATAAAGAAACGCTATAGACTTAATAACAATTGAAATTAAAAAAATTCTTATAATTAAAATATTTAAATATGACATTGATAAATATGAGGAAAATGTATAATTATTTTGTATTCAAAATGAAGCTGATATGTAGAATATACGAGTTAAAGTTGGATCTAAACTAATAATTAAAACATTTGAATCATAAGTTGAATTATTTAGTTTAAGGAAAATGTGTAATTATTTAGTTTAAGAAAAATGTGTAATTATTTCAATGCTAATATAGAATTAACAAATAACATTCATATATACATAAACAAAGCTATCATTTAAAGTTTGAATTTGAAGTTTGTAATTGAAAAATTATGAAACTATGTTCCAAATATAAAATAATGAGAAATTACGTTCTTTTAATAACGTTTTATTATTTTTTAAAAAGTTGAAAGTTTCTTATAGCAGCTGGAAAGTTTTTTTCATATAATTTAATACCGGTAGTTTAATTCTATGTACCTCATCCTTAAACCTACGAAGCATGGCTTCGATATTGCAGTATGTGATCATTGGTCCTTTTCTAATATTAAATTATTTTAGGAGTTGGTTAAACGTTTTATTTTAGAATTTTATTTTTTGGGTTTTTTAGGTAAATTTGGATAAAATAGCTATTTTCTATTGTTTAAATTGTATTTTTGAATGTATAATAGATGAATTTTACTTTTTTGTTTTTTTTGTAAGGTAAACTTGGATAAAATAGCTATTTTCTGTTGTTTAAATTGTATTTTTGAATGTATAATAGATTCAACATGATAAAAAACCCTGAAACACTAAGATTATACAAACTTAGCCACTCAAACCGAACACTAAGATTATACAAACTTACCCACTCAAATTTGCAGATCCATTCATCACCGGATTTCGAGTAAAATCAAGCAAAAAAAAGTTACCAAAAAACCTCCAAAAAATATAGAACGTTTAAACTACTACTTTTATAGTACTTACTTTTATAAAATAGAATTCATGAGAGCAGAGAGACATGAAATAAACACACATAAATGGTTTGTTTTGCACATAATGAACAAAGATACATCACACTTAAATACGTGTTGTGAGATCCAACTTATTCCACTTTTGGAGGGAGAGGTTGAGAGAATCTCTCAACATCCTCTAGCAAACCCAATCCAATCCCTAAACTCTAGAATGTAACATTAATTAGGCATTATCTCTAACACTCCTTGTTAATGCCTACATTATAAAACTTCACAAATTACATAACATAAAATGTTACAACACTTAGTCTGGCATGATCCTCATCAACGCATACACCCACTCTGATGCTTCTGGATTGCACTCTTTCTCTTCCTCTTCTTCGAGCTTTCCTTTCCACTCATTTAAAGTATAAATGTTTCAGATCATCATTCATACACTTATACGATTGACAATTTTGACAATCTCGGCTCACCAGGGCTTCCATGAGAAAATATGTCAATTATTTATGCATTCTATGAACATGCCTTCATCTGTCGGATTTTTTCTTTCGGCTATCCGTCAGTATCTAGAAGAGTAGTTTGGATACAGAATGTCATCAACATTCAAGTATACAAGGTGACTTCCAATAAGAACAATTGTTCTTGAAACCGAGGCTGCCAGCTTATATCAATATACAAGAGTTCATATTTTACATAAAAAAACTTTAAACACACCATATATATATATATATATAAGTAGAAAAGCACGGCAATGATTGTTTATGGTGATTCTTCCTTCATATCGATCCACACCGAGATACCAAATGTTGATTCACCAAGGAAAATATTTAGGATGGCCATTTGCTCTGAATGCAGCAGCTCCTTACTAAGGTAATCATACTTCATGGAGAGGTCTATTGCGTGCTTGATGCATTGATTTTGAGCGTCCATCTGATTGAGAGCTTCGACTTCTTGAAAGCTTTTGGGCAAATCGTACAGATTTTAATCTTACACATAATGGTGCAGAACTGTGATTTCTTTACAATAAATGTCTCTTCCACATGGTGGATGGCTTGTCTTTGTAGCCACTAATCACCATATCCGACAAACTATGATTCCCAACACAATTTGCATCAATTTGAATATGCAACGAATATGCCAGATTTACTAAACATGCAATTGATCGGTCCTCCTATAAACGTCACATGCATTTAAACAATACTCAACCTTTGCAAATGAACAGATTGATTCATTTTGCTGAAAAGATCCTCAATTTTCCAGCAGTGATTCCCCAAGGGCGTTCTTTCTTCACCCGGAAGCAACAATTCTACGCTTGCATTTCATTCGGAAGTGATTGCAATTCTGTAGAGCTACACTTGCATTTTGATGACACTGGTTCTCCTTAATAACTCGGTTCTTTAAAGGTGGTTACCAGCAAGTCTTCTCCTCTTTTGAACAGAACAATTTATGGATCCCTTCCACGAAGGTGACTCTTATGAAACAACTTCTACATGTACTCAAACAAATTGCCAACAGGGCCTCACACAATAGACAACATTTCCAAGGGCAATTCCAGCGATAGAAATTTCACAACGGTTTCAACAAACAGTTAGAGAGTAGCTCCTTCTTCTATGTGCACATCAACGTAATGCAACATCATTGATGGCTGCCAAACAGAATCCTATATTCACGCACCTCAATACACAACAAACCACTAAAAAATTATACAACAAATTACGATTTGATGAATCTCCTTCTCAATTGGTGTCGTTGGGCGTCCTCTAAGATATCTGTGCTTAACATTCTTCTCATGTGCACCGATCTCCTCTATGCAACACAACCTCGTTCAATCAATCATTGGCGATCCCTTAGCTCTGATACCAAAATAGAATTCATGAGAGCAGAGAGACATGAAATACACACACATAAATGGTTTGTATTGCACACAATGAACATAGATACATCACACTTAAATAAGTGTTGTGAGATCCAATTTATTCCACTTTTGGAGGGAGAGGTTGAGAGAATCTCTCAACATCCTCCAGCAAACCCAATCCAATCCCTAAAATTTAGAATGTAACATTAATTAGGCATTATCTCTAACATTATAGCCCTACCAATTCATTTGCAAATAACAGTTCATTGAAAGTCACTACCAAGTAATGAACAATTCATTGAGAGTCGCTACCAAGTAACGAACAGTGGAATTTGTATATGGGATGAAAGTTATTATAGAAAATTTACCCTTTTGGAAATTTGTAATTTGTTTTTGTAATTTGTTTATGGGCCGAAAGTCATTATAGAAAATTTAGTTTGTGAGTCTTGTGGAAATTTGTTTATGCGCTGAAAGTCATTATAGAAATTTATAGAAAATTTAGTTTATGGGTTGAAAGCCATTAAATAAATCGTGCACAGATGGAGCCCAACATGCTGCTTTAGAAACACTGCACCCTTGTTAATCCTGCCTGGAAAACACAAATATGTTGGAACAGGGGGCAAAGACATGGTAGGTGTTCTCAGGGTATCGTAAGGGGTGGTTTCCTCAGTCAGGCGAGTGGCACAACCTATTTTGAACAAGTCAAACGGAAGTAATTAGCGCTTTGATAATGGTGTTTGTTCCAACCAATGCAAATCTGTCATATCTTGCAAGTTTTCGGTTTTTCAAGTGACTTGAAACTAATGGACTTTTCCTGTCGATACTACAGAAATATTGGGTATGGACACCTCCAGTTCACGGACCCGGAGTGATAATTACATAGAAAGGCGTATACCTATTGGAGATGGGCACAATTAATCACCTTTTAATCTAAAATTCTAATCTGATGGCTAACAATTGAATATGTTGGCATATTCTTAATCGTCCTCCCAAATTAATGAATGTAATTTACTCTTCATAACTTCCTTGTATTTTTTAATGCATCAGTTAACCTGTTTACTTTTTAACATTTACCTAATCATATTAAGAAATTACTATACCACCATATAATTGCCACGTTTAACTTATTAACCTTTGGAATTACCACATTTGAAATTAACTTTTAGATTTCCTCAGCTCTATGTGTGTTTCAGTTGTCCATGCGTTTCAACTGTCCGAGAGGAAGCTTTGGCATCCCCTTTCGGCATTCACTAACCACTTTGCGGCTGTGCTAGTATGGGGACCAGTCAGGGTCAGCCATGGAAGATGAAACAGGAACATAAGTCATAAGTTGTGGAAGAGGAAACAGGAACATGAGTTGGAGTTTACAAAATGGAAGTAGAAGGAGGGGAAAATGCGATTGAATTGCGAGAGGTAAC
>JASDQU010220784.1:0-15189 GCA_032191745.1 Picea mariana
TTAATTAACTTAGACTTTATGCATATATAATTATATACATGCATGCAAAACTTTATTTATAATTATGTCAACAATGATTAAATATTATTTTATGAGTTATTGAATTTATTACAACTTATGTCGAGATTGAATATTTCACATGTGGAATTAATAGTTCTCCAAACTATTATGGTTGCATTTCTTGAAACTTTACCATGACGTTTTTATTACTAATTAGATGTTTAGTTTTACGGATTTTTTTAATTAATGAGATTATGTGTACACATATCTTATTTATAGAATTTATGGTGCAATTAATAAATTTCCATTGATTAAATGGGTAATAGAGATTTTATGTTATCTATGTTCAACAATCATTTGATGGTTAGTGATGCAATTGTTCTTATGCTCTATGAGATATATGCTACGAATCTCATATTGTATATTATTTACTCATAATATTGTTGGTTTTTTACAGTTAAAGATAAAGATAAAGAATAATATTATTTCTTATACCATTGTTACACTTATCTTGTGTGTAGTTTACGGAGATGATGGTTCTTCTTGTTTTTGTTCATTAATGTTCATTCATTGATTATAGTTATCTTGTGGGTGGATTATAATACTAATATGCTACGGAATAGAGATGGTTGTAATGGAATGGATTAGACAATAGAGTAGTTCCTTATGGTGTGAAATTTGTATGATGAACTGACATTTGTTGAACTAGTATATTGAGTTATTGAATGAAAGTGATTGTGTCGTGATGAACTAGTATGATGAACTGACATTTGTTGAATTAGGATCTCCTACTCCCTCGTCTCTCTTTCCTTCCACCATGGGAGGTAGTTGGGGTCGGTTATGATGGTATTTCAGATGATCAAGTAGTTTGAGTCACAACTCCTTATACCTTGACCTTGTTGGGGACACACACATAGAAACAAATAAAGAGAAGACGGTTATGATACCACTAATCTAGATTAATGAGGGGATGAAATAAAAAATAAAATATGACAAAAACACATAGATACAGTAATACTCAATTTCTATTAATGAAAGAAATATGTAGAAATTGTAAAAATGCAAAGTGAAATGAACTCACTAGAATGGTGGTAGCTTATCTTTGAGAAAAAATGTGACGAGTACACACATTTGCAAGAAGATGATTAAAATGAGGATGAAAAGGCCTTTTAAGATAAAGCATAAATGAGAAAACCCTAAACATCCAAAACCCTAACCACAAAAGATGAAACGCCAAAAGGTTTGTGGGTCTCGATGTGGTTAGTTGATACGTCAACTTCCTGAGGGCATTAAGTTTGCATATGATCTTTGTTTGGGGAGTTTGGTAGCCCATCGAAAAGGTATAGTCAAGGAGTACACATTCCTAATGTCCCATTACATGCCTTTGTCTATCTATGGGGTGTTACTGTGCCAAAAAAAATGTCATTTAAGGCCTCAAAACGACCTTGAAAGTTCATAACCCGAAAAAACTGTAGAAAACTGCCAAGATGGAAAACTATGTTGTGAGCTATTGGAATAGGTGGGTGACCAATGATGTTCACCTAGATTAGTGCCTATGTGATATTAGGTTTGTGAGCTTGTATGATAAAAGGACAGTGAGCCTGACATTGTAAATTACAATCACACTCAACTATATTAATAAAATGAAATATTATTGCAGATTAAGTAAGACGAGAGAGTATGGGGGGCTAGACTTCATGAGAGGGAAAGGGGACTAAACCAAGGGGAGTAATAAAAGCATTAAATTAATTCTAATTCATATCCTAAGTCCTTATGTCAGGATTTTATTCCAAGTTCTCAAGTGGGGGGATGAGTTCCCAAGTGATGGGGAAAATCATTCCTTGGTTTCCACTTGTCAAAAGGGGAACATGCATATTTAAACTTTGGTTTTAATGGAAAAATTATTTATTTGATTTATTCTCATCATTCAATCTTACCATTTTTAGTTTGAGGAATATTATGTGTGAGCTAGTGAGCCACTACATCCCTATGACATTGAGAACGCTATGAATCCTAGGTGTATTTGGGTGTACAATTATCTTTGGTTTACATTAGGTAAGGGTGGATCCCTAGAGGGATAATTGTCTGGGATAGGGTCCATGGGGGTGAGGACTGGAGGGTGCCTGGAGACTCCATTATATCACTTGGATTTCCTAGAGTCATGGTTCTATGAGACTTCCTAGTTGGCTTGTGATGGAGCCCTGGAAAGGAAGTGGGAATTCTTGAGAGACTGTAGTGAAGAGAAGGGGCTACACTTTCTTGGGTTGTGTAATCTTATGGGGAATGCAAGGATGTAGGTTGGAATTTTTGTTGGATTTTTGTACCTTGGCCTAGCCGTTATTGGTGTTGACATTGAGACCTTAGTTGGCTTAGGTATACTTTGGCCTAGTGAAGTCATATCCCCATCTTGAGAGTAACTTGTTATTGAGAGTGCTAGAACATAAGTGTTTATGTCTAGGTGGAACATATGAGGTCTTCATCCAATTGGTGCTTTTCTAAAAATATAATTGTTCTTTTCTATGACTATGTGTTGATTAATGTGTGATTATTTGTGCTTAATTATGTTATGTTATAAAATTTAATATTTATGCATGGAATTATATGTTGTTAGGACTACATAATTGTTTCATATGTAGGGAATATTTTTACTGTGGTATCAGAGCCTGGACAATGGTCTAGGGGTGCTATGAATGGGTTTTATAGTAGATTATAAGGTTATATGAGCCATCAGGAAGGATAAAATTAATTAATAAATGGTACCAGAGTTTTAATGAGAAAATTAAGAGAAATTTGGACAAATTTGTATTTGACATAAGTTGGAATTTTGTGACATATGCCTAGAAGTGAATCTAGGGATGTGTTACAACATGTGTTCAAATTTTTCAAGCCACTATGGCATATCCACCTCATGGTTCTAAGTAAAACATGGTAATAAAATATTCATGCAAAAAAACATTTAAAACATACTTAAATGCAAAGTATTCAAGAGGGTAAAACTGAGATATTGCATCCCCTCCTTCTTAGAATAACTTCATCATCAATGTTTTTCTATTGCAACAATGTTTATGTCTTCATTCTTTAGCAAGACTTGCAATTTTTTCCTCTTCATTGTCTTGGTACACCTTCAAACTTTATCATTCCATCATATGCCTACACCAATCATCAACATAAGCATGCATATCATATCCATTTCCATGCATTAAATATTTCATCAATATGATTTCCAATATATGAATTTTAGTTCACAACTAAAATATTTATAACACAAGATAACATATGAAATTCAATATAATACTTATCTTTATAAATATGCATCTTCTTCATATGAATACCATGGACATAACTCAACTCATTATTTCTTAGACACACCCAGTACAGTCATCATTCTATCTAGCATGTATCATGAATCTGCCACAACAGATTCATTCAAGTCTCCTCTTCATTGGATTCACTCACACTTCAGGCTCAGACATCCCCTTCTCTTCTATAGAGTCCTTCAGGAAATATATCATTTTCAAAGGATTCAATGCATAGGAAGGGTATAGAGAATTATAGTCTTATATCCAAGTCATCCCTCTGACTTTCTATAACATAGAATAACACATCTCAATGAAAATCAAGGAATATCATAAGGTTCTAGTGTCACTACAATGCCATCCTCTTTGTTCTTTTCAGCTTCAGTAGCTATCAACTATATTTCCTAGACATATCCATCTTCCCATCTATAAAATATACATACATTTACCATGAAATATCATCATAATAATTTCAATAAGGTATATAAATTAGATTTCACAAGTATGGGATTCTTCTCATAATGTTTGGCTCTTGCATGCGGTAGCTCACAACCTCCATTATGGACTTGCACTCATTGCCAAGACCATTCTACATGAAATATAAAATTTCAATCAACCAAATAATTGTAAGTATTCATGCATATAATCCTTTCATTGAAACATATACAACATACCTATAAATGATATCAAAATTATAACACACTATTAATTCAATCACTTTAAATTGTATATCACATAAATCCAAATGAAATTGTCATTCATTATATATGCATTATTCACTCAATTCACCCTTGCATTGATTCAAATATATCATTATTATATCTAAACAATAAATGTCATTATATTCCATCATCCATTAGGGTCTTCAAAAGAAAAGGAAATGAAGCAAAAACTATAAGAGGGATATCCCTAAAATACTGCTACATATTTTCTACCAAAGGTCTTACACGTGATTTCCCATAAGGGAAATAATTAGGAAAATGTTTTAATATAGGAAGAAGAGACCTACAAATCCACATTGAAAGAAAATAAATGTCTTGACACAATAAAATCTCAATTGCTAAGACAAAAGAAATTGTACTTTCAATCACTAAAGTAATACTCTGACATAATGTTCAAGCAAGTCAAATTCATGAGGTGCAAGATTGCTATTAAGCTAGCCTTGTTAGTTTAGAAATTTGACCACAGCATAGTTCCACTATTAAATATGGATTTTGACTTGTAAGGCAAGTTGCAATCCACATCTCCATACATCAAAATACTTATTTTTGTAAAAAATACTTGGTGGTGTTAAAAATATTTTCAAGCTTCACATGCATGAATCAAATTTCCCAATGTACATATAATATATAGATTGGATATATTTCGGTTCATTATAGATCTTTTATCTGAATAAAAACCATATTTTCTAATTTTTTTTATGGATATTTAATTTAGTCTACTCTATGTGAAAAAGAGAGAAAAATAATTAAGTACCAATGGGCCTTATAAATGTTGACACGTGGAAGGAAAACCAAAATCCTAATTTTTAAATAAGAACACAGTTAAATACCTAATAAACCTTGATCAATTGTGGATATTTTGGGTATCCATACAACCTAGAAAAAAAAACATTTAAATAATTGATAAAAAAAAATATGACTCCTCATCCATAGGATCCTTTTTTTCATTTTGATGCTTGAACTATATATCTTCCAAATTTTTGGGTATCCATATAACCTAGAAAAAAAAACATTTAAATAATTGATAATAAAAAAATATGACTCCTCATCCATAGGATCTTTTTTTTCAGTTTGATGCTTGAACTATATATCTTCCAAAATTTTAATTTCTTGAATTTTATCTGATCCTTTATGTTGTAACATAAGTTCACATTGTCAAAAAAATTTGCACAAATTTTACCTATCTCTAAATCCTCTTTCAATTCTAGTTCACCTTCTTTGTACCTGGTCCTATTGTCCCATTTCAAAGCTTTTTTGAAATCATCTTCTTAACCCAAAATTTATCATTTTTTTGCACTAAATAAACTTTCTTATTTATCTCTCAAACCCTTTATCTTTGTAAAGCCTTAGGTTCACTATTCCCACTTTGAAGATTCAAGTCAAAGTTATAATTCTTGATTTATAAATATTGTGGGTTAATTTTAATAGTTTGATATTGTAGTCAATACTTTCCAAGTCGATTTATATACCCAAATATGCACCTAAAGGTGGTATCCTATAGTAATGACTCCAAGTCATATTTTTGAATTTCCAAAAACACCCATCCAAGTGTCAAGACTACTCGCTATGGGGATCCTTAGTGTGTAACACAATGCACTGAGAGTCAAGTGAAGGTATGTGTCCCAGTGGGGGACAAACATGAAAAGATTATGTTCAAGATCAACGACTATCAAAATATATCTAGTTCCTCCAATCAACGGTCGAGATTCAAGAGTCTTAGTCTACCTTGTTGGAATCTACTTCGTCGGAGTCTCCCCTTTGTCGGATTCCCAGACCTTTGATCACTCTAATGGGGAGCCTATGATCAACACTCTATATTTGATTGCCTATTTAGAAACCTCCAGGTCATGTGCAATGTAACCTACCAATAAAGCACTGTCAGGACCAACCAATGACTGCCATGTGCATAGGTGGTACCCACCACATATACATGTAAATATATTGAAACTGGGTGACACATGGCATACCCCCTGCCACATGAACATTGACGTGGACTAATGAAAATATACCAGGTGGCCATATGAAACCCGCCAGATACACATATCAACACATAAAAAGTGGGTTACATGTTTCACACCTGCCTGCTACATCAACACCATCAAGGAAAAATTAAAGGGACACCACATGTCCAAGTTGACATCAAATCATAGTCTACCTCGTTGAATTCCCATTCATCAAATTTCCCTCAGAACTACACCTTCGACTAACCTCACTCTGATATAATATCTTAGAGTATCCCTCGTTGGAGTGCCAAAATTTTTATCGCTCTGACTGGTGTACCTCAGATAGATAGTCCAGATCTATCCTAGTTCCTGAAGCATTCCAAGAACCAGGTGAATCAAAATCTACCACGTGGACACGTGAAATATGCCAAAGACATAGGAAAACACATAAAAAATGGGTGACACATGGCATGCCCCTCTGCCACATCATATCCCACATGGACTAATATAAAGGTGCCACGTGTCCGGAATGACGTCAACATGATGTTGTCAAGGACTTAGCTAATTTGGGTTTTGATCACACTAGATCGATGACCCTCATTTATTTTCAGTTCATTCGATCATCGATCTAGATGAAATCTCAGAGTCTTCTTTGTTAGAGTCCTATTGGGACCTAAAACATGATCTCTCTGATAGAGTATCGTCGATCAATGGTCTAGATTTGATCTTGGGTATCGAAGAATACATGTCATCATGCCAAAAAAGCACTGCCAAATCCAATTAACGGCTTCCACATGGACAAAGAAAGATGACCCTGTAAATCTAGGACCCACTTCTAAAAGGTAACACATGCGCATAGAATTTTGGAGCCCGTTCACTCACATTAAAACTAGATGGGAAAAATTTCTCCATATAAAGCATGTCCAAGATAATTTCACGGTGAATGTGGGATAAAAAACCTTACTAAGACAAACCAATGGTCACGTTGGCTTACCGAGATCGATTTGTAGGTGGTTTTGCTTCACGACCGTTGAAGATTTGATTTGGGACTTCCATCCAACAGAAAGATAATGATGACTTGCCACAACAGTTGAAGAAAATCAAGAGTCATTTTATCCAACCATCCAATTTTCTAGAAGTCAAATATTTTTCTATATTAAAAAAACTAGCAAAAAGGGGATCAGAGAACCATTTTGCATACAACTTGATTTGTATAAATAGTTGTAAGAACTCAACGTAAAAGGTGGGAGTTAGGTTAGGAAATAGAGGTAGTGAGACCATGTTCTCTGTTATGAAATCCTTGGGGTACTTGTAATTTTCTCATGCATCAAAGAATAATTCATGGCGCATTCTCAACAGAGCCTTGCTTTTCTTCATATTTTATGTGTTAATCTCATTTCAAGAAGGTACAATTTTTTTTCTTTTTCTTGGATGATAAAGGTCAAGGTCTTATTGAACAAAATGATATCTATGTTCTTAAATAATATAATCAACTTAAAGAAGGGAATATTCCTTTGTCATCATTTACAAAAATTTCAAACAATATTAAGCACATACATGATAGCGTTGTTTTTCAAAACATTAGTGTCCAGGAGAAATTTAAAATTGATGATGAAAAGTTTGATCTTCAAGGGTTTACCTATCATCAGTAAATGAAAAGTTGTATTCTTGATAAATATAATAAATAAGAACAAATTATTTCCCAAACAACATCCTTAGAAATTTTCAATAATCATGATAAAAAAATGATTTTTGCAGTTGGATATGATCAGTTTATTGAGGAACATGTTTTTGTTCTAAAACATCATGTTACTGTCATAACATATTAGGAAGAAATTGTTTTTGATGATGGTATTAATGATATGGTTGTTCCTAATTTTTTTCAAGGACTTGCATTGCAAGAAGAACATCAACAATTTAAAGAGGGTGTCATTGGTTGTTCATTAAAGATAGAATTCTTTCAAGCTGATGATAGAAAGGTTGTAGATGAATCAAACATTATCTCAGATGTTTCTAATGGTTTCTACTATGATTAAATTTGCATTTCAAGCTTTTATAAAGATCAGGTCATTCATATGCAATCATCCTTTCATGAATATCATGAAACAAATGTTTCTGAATTTGAATTTTTAAGAAGTTTAAACAATCATCACATATATGATGAAAAACAAGATGATGAGGACCAGATTTCTACATTAGCACACATGGAATTTTACAGTAGTAAATCTGCATATGACAGCTACAAAAGCATTGAAAAAGGTTTTAAAGAGCATATTTCTACATTCACATATGAAGAAGTATACAACACTAAACCGGTTTATGATGTGTATGAGTTTTCTAATGATGAGTCACAAAATGATATATTGTTTCCCCTGATTATTAAGGATTTGGAGGTGATGAGATTAAAAACAAATCACTTGGAGATGCACCAGTGGAACAACCTTATTTCATTAGTGGAACATAGATTTTGGAAAAGGACTTTAGCTTTTTGAACCAGGATGATAGTCGTATGTATGATAATATTATGGATGATAGTCTTATGGAATCGTTATGGGGATACTTAATGCATAATAAAATACAATGCACTAAGTGTCAAATGAAGGTATGTGTCCAAGAAGGGAATACTAAAAAAGAGATTAAGTTCAAGATCAATGGATATAAAAATATCTCTAGTTCCTCCAATCGCGGTCAATATGCAAGCATCGAAGTATACCTTGTCATAATCTACTTTGTTGAAGTCTCCCCTTCGTCAGAGTCCCAAACCTTTGATCGCTCTGATGGGGAACCTCCAATAAATGGTCCAGATTTGATCACTGATTTTGAAACCTCTCGACTAGGTGCCACATCATCCCACCAACGGAGCACTGTCAGGACCAACCAATGACTGCCATGTGGAAAAGTGGAACCCACCACATACACAGTTAAATATCTCAAAACCTGGTGACACATGGAATAACCCCTGCCACATTAGAATTGACATGGACCAATGAAAAGATGTCATGTGGCCATATGGAACCCACCAAATACACAGGTCAACACATCAAAAGTGAGTTACACGTTTCATGCCTTCTTGCCACATTAGTGCCATCAAGGACAAATTAAAGGGTGCCACATTTCCAGGCTAACATCAACCAATATTCTACCTCATCGGATTTCCCTTCATCGGAGTCCCCTCAGCACTACACCTCCAAATGACCTCACTTCAATAGAATAACTTAGAGTTTCCCTCATTAGAGTTGCATACTTTTGATCGCTCTGATGGGTGTACCTCAAATGGATGGTCCAGATCCGTCCTAGATCCCGAAGCATTACAGGAACCATGCCAATCAAAAGCTACCATGTGGAAACGTGAAATATGCCAAAGACATAAGACAACACATAAAAAATGATTGACACGTGTCATGCCCCTATGCCACATCACTTCCCATGTTGACCAATATAAAGGTGCCACATGTCCAAACTGACGTCAACATGACATTGTTAAGGCCTTAGCCAATTTGGATTTTGATCAGACTATATCGATGACCTTGATTTATTTTTAGTTCCTTCGATCGACAGTCTATATGCGATCTTGGAGTCTCCTTTGTCGGAGTCCTATTGGGACCTAAACCTTGATTTCTGTGAAAGAGAATCACCAATCAATTGTCCAAATTTGATATTGGGTCTCAAACAATACCTCTCAGCATGCCAACAAAGCACTGTCAGATCCAATCAATGGCTTCCACATGGATAAAGAAGGTTGACCCAATAAATCTAGGCCCCACTTATAAAATGTAACACAAGCACATAGAGTTACATAGCACGTTTACTCGCATTCAAACTAGATGGGGAAACTTCTTCCATATAAATCTTGTGCAAGCTAATTTCATGGTGAATGTGGGATAAAAAACCTCACCAATCCAAACCAACGGTTGTGATGGCTTATCGAGATTGCTATGATAGTGGCTATGCTTCATGATAGTTGAATATTTTATTTGGGACTTCTAGCCAATAGAAATATAATGATGAATTACCACAATAGTTGAAGAAAATCAGGAGTCATTTTATCCAACCATCCAATTTTATAGAAGCCAAAGATTTTTCTATATTTGAAAATCTAGGAAAAGGGGATCAGAGAACCGTTTTGGTTACAAATTTATTTATATAAATAGTTGTAATAACTCAATGTAAAATAGGGGAGGTTATAGGTTAGGAAATAGAGGAAGTGAGACTGTGTTCTCTATTATGAAACTCATGGGGAAGTTGTAATTTTCTCACGCAACAAAGAATAATTCATGGATTCATGGTTCATTCTCAGCATAGCCTTGTTTTTCTTCATATTTTATGTTTTAATCTCCTTTCAATTCCATGTCTATTGTTTTCCATGAAATTTTGATATGCAACTTGAAAATTTTGGTATAAATTCCACTGTCAACGACTGTTTTTATGAAATAGCTAAATATTTCTACTATGACCTTTTACTATAATGTTATATATTCGATGTTGCAATTAGTATTACATTTTTGAATGTTTTGCATCTAGATTCATTCGTTTAAAATGCCCAGATTAAAATTTTCATTTTATATGTTGGATTCATAATCTTTATGCCCAATTCATTTTCTTCATTTCAGGATTGAGAGAGATTATTTTTTCCCTCTGTTGTGGTCTGAGATTTATTTTTCTTCTTATTTCTTCCACCTTTTCATTATCATATTTAATAATTTTTTGAATGAGACTCCATGCCTAATGGATTAAGCCTATGATATGAAGGATTTACAGACCATTTATTCTAGTCATCTGTCATTTAATTCTTAAGCCATGTTTACCCCTTTTTACCCAATCATTTACTTTTAAATATGGCATTATGAGCTTAATTGTTAGAATTGTTGCTTATTGATAATGGTCATCTAGTGTTCTTGTATCAGAGGAGAGAGCCCTCTCTGGTCCAAGAGAAATCTTGTGGCCTAAAGTTGGTTTAAGGATGTCTTGGCATGGCTTCTAAACAACCATAAACCATCTCAAGTCACAACATTCTTTTTGGCGTCATTATCGGGGAACGAAGGTTTGATATTTTCCCCGAGGTTTTAACAAGATTTAGATATAGTTCTTGAAGGTGAACAAGGATCAGACACATGTTGTGTGGTTATTCACTTGGAAATTCCACCCTATCCAAATTGCAATTTATTTTGCTGCAAAGATTGTTGCAAGGTATGCTCCATTTTATTTTTCAAACGTACCTAGTTTTCCTAATGCTATGCCTAGTGCAGAATACCCAGAAGAATATATTCCAAGATTTAGAGAAGATGATTATGATTTCCCTGCACAACATATGCTAGATTTTCATAAGTGCATGAGACATCTAGGAATTTTTTATGAAGATTTGCTTATGAAGGTTTTCATGATCTCTCTATGAAGAATCAATAGAACATGTACCTCACGAAAATCATGATGATGAATTTTTTACTGATGAAGAATGTGATCAAGAGTTGGAAGAACAAGTTTACTACAACAGTGAGGATGAAGAAGATCTGCTGGTCTATGCAGATATATCTCTAGATAGTTTGGACTTGAATTCACTTGAAAGTTTTCAAGAAGGTACAATTTTGTTTCATTTCTTAGAGGATAAAGGTCAAGATTGTATTGGACAAAATGATATCTATGTGCTTAAATAAGATAATCAACATAAAGAAGGGAATATTCCTTTGTCATCATTTATAGAAATTTCAAACAACAGTAAGCACATACATGATAGCTTTGATTTTCAAGAAATTAGTGTCTAGGATAAATTTAGAATTGATGATGAAAAGTTTGATCTTCAAGGTCTTACCTATCATCAAAAAATGCAAATTTTTGTTCTTGATAAAGATAATTAAGAAGAACCAAATTTCCCAAATAATATCCTTACAAATTTTCAACAACCATGATAAAAAATATGATTTTGCAATTGGATATGATGAGTCTATTGATGAAAATGTTGTTTTTCTAAAACATCATGCTATTGTCATAACATAATAGGAGGATATTGTCTTTGATGATGGTATTAATGATATCTTTATTTCTAATTTTTGTCAATAACTTGCATTGCAAGAATAACATAAACAATTTAAAGAGGGTGTCTTTGGTTGTTCATTAAAGCTAGAATTCTTTCAAGATGATGATAGCAAGATTGTAGATGGATTAGACATTATCTAATATGTTTCTAATATTTTTTCTTATGATGAAATTTATTTTTCAATATTTTATAAAGATCAGGATATCCATACGCAACCATCCTTTTACGAATATCATGAAACAAAGGTTTTTGAATTTGAAGTTTTAATAAGTTTAAACATTCAACCTATATATGATGAATACCAATATGATGAGGACTAGATTTATACATTAGCACACATGGAATTTTATAGTAGTAAATCTACATATGACAACTATAAAGGCATTGAAAAGGGTTTTAAGGAGCATATTTCTACATTCACAAATGAATAAGTATACAATACCAGACCAAATTATGATGTGTATGTTTTTTCTAATGATGAGTCACAAATAGATATACTGTTGCCCCTAATTGTTAAGGATTTAGAGCTTGATGATATTAAACAAAAATGACTTGGATATGTACCAGTGGAACAACCTTATTTCATTAGTGGAAACAAAGATTCTGGAAAAGGATTTTGGCTTTTTGAACTAGGATGATAGTCTTATGGATGATAAGGTGGTTATTTTCTATCAGTATGAATATCCTCTATTAGCCCACTTGAAATCGCCATGTTGTGTGGTATTTTTATCATTATTTTACTGTAAGTATGGATTCAAGCTGCGTGTGGATTTTTTCTTATTCATACTATTTTACATGTTGCTTATAAATGGTGAAGGAATGGATCATTAAAGAAATCAATTTCTTTGTTGGTTGCATTGGAGGTATACTTATACTTGATAAAGATGACTGAGTTTATTAGTGTAGGTGTGGATTGTACATAAATAAGCTCCTCTATTGATCATTTTCTTCATTTTTCAAGTTTTGAGTTCAACAATTAGAGCAGTCTCTTTTCAGTTTGCAGTGTGTAGAGAGTTTTGGTTTGTAGTTTGTACTATCAGTTTATTTCAACTGAGAATGAACAAGGTTTTCAGAGTAGGGACAAAGATATTGGTTTATGCATTTATAATTTTCATAGAATTGTAGATACCGACAGAGGTAAGTTTTCAACAAAGAGTGAAGGAACATGGTGTGCATGTTCTTTAGTGCCTCGTAGGGAAACACAATCCCCAGATGGAGCCTATGTTGTAACATAAGTTCACATTGTCAAAAAAAATTGCAAAAACTTTACCTATCTATCAAACCCATTTCAAATTAAATTCACCTTCTTTGTACCTGATTTTATTGTCCCATTTCGAAACCTTTCTCGAAATCATCTTCTTAACCCAAAATTTGTTAGTTTTTTGCACTAAATAAATTTCTTATTTATCTGTCAAACCCTTTAGCTTTGTAAAACCTTGTTGACTATGGTTGGTTGTCATTGATGTCAACCCTTGAAGAAAGTTCGGTAGCAAATTTTGATAGCACAAAGGTTTGGGTAATAGACCCAAGTTTGTTTGATGTAAAGATGACTCGTTATTGTCTTGTCATGGTTAATAAGAAGTACAAATGGATGAACTCCAAAGTGGTCCCCTTATTATGAAATTCCTCACGGGAAGATGATTTGCAGATTGAGTTATCCTAGAAGTATGGTTAGAGAACCCATGCTTAATTTTGGAATAATGAGATGAAGTTCAGTGAATTTGTCAGTGAAAATATCCTAGATGGATAGTTCTTGTCATGCCATTTCTGGTGGTATGTAGAACGTCACATAACTCCTCACGATTAGAGATTTATGGCCATGTGAAGTTGGAGGACCATTGTGAGTCATATAGAAGCCCCAAAAAGATAAAGTGTTTGCAAAAGAAATTATTTAAATAATAAAGTTAATGGATAAATCCCTAAAATAAGGAAAGTGGAATGCTACATGAAAGTATAAATATGACGCAAGGCTCTCTCATTTAATTACACTTGAACACATTGAATATCTTTTATTGTGTGAGGCTTATTGCAAGTACTCATTGATACATATGAAGTTGTGAAAGCCTGCGGTAGTATGAAGGGTTGACGGAGAAATTCTTGTAATTACAACGAATACTAAAAAAAAACCTATTTTATGAGGCGTACATGGGTTGACAGTGTATTAAGGTGCGTACATACTGAGGCGTACGCTGGATGACAGTGTATTAGGGTGTGAACATGTTGGTAAAGCCATGGAAACTTGAGAATATGAATATGCAGAGGTTCTAGATTATGAGATCAAGCTCCCAGGAAGGTCTACAGTGCTCAGATAAATCAGATCTATCCATTGGTTCAAAAGGTATGTCTTATTTTTATGAATAGTTGGATTTTTATGTATGCATGAGAAATGGTTATGGAGATTTGAGGATTCTCCCTAGAAAGACTAGTGGTTGCATGGGATATTTAGTATAAGTCATATCTACAAAAATACATTGCTGGTATATTTATCATTGATACTTCTTGTTGAGGCACATATTGCATTTCTTGGCATATGGCTAAGATTTTTTGTTATATATGGTTGAGAGCTTGTATCGGTTGATGTATTGAGAGGATGAATATCAGAAAGTGTTTGAATTCTAGATCATGTGAGGGTTATTATACTTATTCATGATTACACACACTTTTGGCACATGAATAGAGAGAGATATGTATGAGGATGCATACATAGGGTACAGATACAGTCTGGATGCAATGATAGGTTACAAATCTATGTGAAAGAAGTTACACAGGGTCAAAAGTTTTCAGAAGAAAGAAAACCCTAATTTTCAGAATGCATACACAGGTTGCATAACAGTTTGGTCGCATACATACGTGGGTTGCATAACAGATAGGGCACGTACATACGCGTGATGCATCACTACAGGTCACATACATGTTGTCTTTTGTTGATACATGTTCAGTTCAGGTACAAATTGATTACAAGGAAGTTGTACAGGCTGGTTGTAAGTCAATGGTATAGGTTGATACAGTTGTACAGCGGTATATCTCACAGTGATAGTGTGACAGTGATTCCATCATTCTACTTCTACATCAAGGTGGTCAGACGGGGAAAGGACAAGTGGTTGTAGCCACCTTCTGGTTGTAGTCGAAGAACATAGGGGGTTGTAGCCTCCTTCTGGTTGTAGCTAGATAATTGGTGAATTGGAGCTTCCCTCAGG
>JASDQU010220785.1:18132-30039 GCA_032191745.1 Picea mariana
ACCTCACTTTCTAATATTGATGATGGTGATCAAAATATTTATATTGGTAATAATAGTGCATTTGTTATTGTTGGTTCTAGTGGCGTTTTAGTTGAGAATGGGACTATTAAAAATGTTTTTTTTTTAGCTCAAATTGAGTGCCATTTTTTTATTTGTGTACCAAAAGAAGGAAGAAGAATGATTTTTTTCCAAATTAGTTCCTTGTTAAAGATATTAATGTTGGGTTTAAGGTGATAGCATTGGGATTATCTAATGAGAAGGTGGAGTTCTACAAGCTCCAAAAGTTGTATACTTCATCTTGGTTTAAAGCATAAGCTATTATCACCCATGCTAATAAGTTAGAAATATTCGGCACAACATTTTAGATATTTGAACTATTAAAACATGTAGGTAAAGCCCAAGTCTAATTTTTTAAATGGTTTTCCTTTGGTGATGCTTAAAAATGGTTATGTTTTAGGGCAAACATCAAAAAAGAGAGCTTTGAAAGAGGCCCATCAGGGATAGAAAACAACATTCTTCATATTATTAATAGCAATTTGTGTGGCTTAGTGGACAAAACGTCACTTTCTGGAGCTAGACAACTTTTGAATTTTATTGGCAACCTTTTTAGATGCCCTTGGATTTAGTTTCAAAAGAAGCAAACCATAGGATTAGAAAAGTTTAATATTTTCAAGTCTCTTTTTGAGAACCAATCAAAGCATACCATAAGGATATTTAGAATGGATAATACGAAAGAATATGTTAACAATCAATTTATATTTCATTGTACATCTCCTAACACTCTGCAACAAAATGGTTTTGTTGAGTGTAAGAATATGACTTTAACTGAGATGAAACAATGCATGGTATATGCCATAAATATGGACCAAAGTTTTTGGGTAGAAGCGGTTGCATTTTCTTTTTATATTACCAATCATTGTTCCACTCGAGCTGTGAAGGGGATGACTCCAAAGGAGGCCTCGAGTGGGAGAAGTCCCATAGTAACTCACTTTAGAATCTTTCGTGTGACACTTGGGCGCACATACCAGATGAAGAGCATATACATTTGGTGGCTAAAAGTCATCCTTGCATTTTCGTAGGATACTAGTGAAGTTGAAAAGGATTACGATCTCTAATACCCAAAGACACGAGATGCCACCATTCACATAGATGTTGAGTTCGATGAGAACTCGTCTTCTTCTGGTTCGCCTCCTACTATCCTTCGTGATTCTTTTCAAGATCCATCATCAATTTTCTATTGTAGAGAATGAGGATGTACAAGAAGTCAAGGAGATTGTTTCTTTAAAAAGGGGACTCTTTGTGACCTCTGTCATGATCCCAGACCTTGGTATGATAATTTTTCTCTCATGGTAAAGATCAAGGAAGCTTCCAATCTAGAGATATATGAAGAAGCTCAAGGTCAATAAGTTTGAGAGGATGCAATGGTAGAGGAGTATAGCTCTTTGATGAGGAATGACATAGGTGAACTAGTTCATGTTCCTATAGGAAAGAATGTTGTTGGATGTAGGTGGATCTACAAAACCAAGTTTATGTCATAGGGTCAAGTTGAGTGACACAAGGCAAGATTGGTAACCAAGGGTTACTCATAAAAGGAGGGCATCAATTATTATAAGACCGTTTCTCCTATATCAAAGATGGATATTGTCATGGACTTATAGTCTGTCTGGATTTTTCTTTACAAAATTGAGTTTCTCCCAAGTTAGTTTCAACACATGAGATCATGTCGCACTACTTGACCTCAGTTGCAGTGGCTTGGCCAACCTATGCATACTACAACTAAACTATGCCTCTTAAGTTAAGGTATTCCTATAACTTTGACTTAAGCTACAATCTATCAAATGCAACTAATTCCTACTCAACCAACTAGTTCATTCAACAGTAGGCACACATCCAACCATGGCATTTAAAACATCCTAGCAATACTTATACTTATCAAATTATTAAATATTATTCCAACACAATACATTGCAAGGAACATAACATGTAGATTTTAACCTTGTACAATATCTACTGCAAACAAATATTCAGTAAAAGAACAGAAAAGATACAATGGAAAATACAAACATTACACAGAGATTTTTCTCCTAGAAACCCAAACCGGGAAAACCAGCATATTCTATATTCATTCATTGTGTTAGAATGTTTACAATACAGTATACATATAGGAGCCAATGGCATCCAAAACCCTAACCCAATGACCTGGATTAGTCCAAAACCCTAATTCCTTAACCAGAAATAGAAAACCATCGGCAAAGAAACCATGTGCCGAAAAATCACCTAAATATATGACACGTTTCCTGAGGCAGAAAAAAATTTCTCGGGGGGCACTGCCCCCAAACCCCTACGTACTCGACGCATACGTTCAGGCACTACTACTCGTGCAAAGAATATAACACATACCCAACATAACACTCATCCAAGTAAAGAGACTACAACACACATGTATAGGCGAATGCCTTAACTTTATTATATGAAGAATGTTATAGATATACAAAAAGTGAGTTATAGCCTTCTACCTAAAACTTTATTACAAATTTACAATGAATCTAAGGAAATATTGTCTTTTGTTTGTTTCCCAATAGACTTTCACAATCCAACCCCTAAAGAAACCACACCTCTTGCATGTCCTATCTTCTTCTTCTTCTCACTCAGCTAGTGCAATCCACCCTATTGTACCAACCCTTGAACAAACCGCAAAGCTCCCTTACACTCTTGGTGAATGACCAATGGGTGAGTGATCAATGCCTTAGCACCTTTGACATGTCCATTATCTATACAAGACTTGTCGTGCACTTTCAATCCCCTACAAGCCTAAGTGGACCCAAGTGCCCACATCACCATTTTCAATTATTCTTGATGGACCATGGTGCCACTTCCCCCTTCATGACTTGTTCATCAATCGTCCAATGTCTAATTGTGTTGCACCCAAAGTGCCACACACCCAACAAGTGCACCCAAGCGTGTCTGGAAAGGGTGCACCCAACAATTGTGTTCAATGGATATGTGCCCAATGAGTGCATCCCATGATTACGTTGAGTGGATGCTTGTGCGTGAAGGCACATCTACCATTTGTCACAACCCCTAGGTGTGGAACACCAAACTCCTTGGATCCATATGTAGTGCAAGCACCCAAGTCTATAAAATCCAATCTATTTTTATGTGCCACTTTGTTCGTCATCCATCGTTCTTTCCAATTGAATGGGGCCATCTACCATAATCTTGTTTTCCCTTCCCTCTCCAAGATCCCTTCCAAGATTCTCTTGGTGCATCCAACTAATGCGAGCTGCCAAGGTCGACAATGCACCTAGTCTGAGCAAGGGAATCCAACATGTTCGTGGTGTGCCTTCTCAATGTGCAAGGGAACCCAAAACTAACTCTTCTAGCCATCAACCTTCCATCATGTCCATGTGTGCCAGTCAATAACCATCAAGGTGATCATGGGGCGAAGGTGCCTAAATCCATTCAAGACTAGGGCCTTATATATACCATCTAACTTGTACTTTCTATAACTATGAATTTCCATTAATATGTGCATCAAATGGACACGAAGAGCACCTTTCTTAATTGAGATTTAAATGATGAGATTTACATGCAATAACCACCTAGGTTTGTGCAAATTGGTAGTTCTTCTACACTTGTGTGTGGGTTGAAGAGGTTGATATATGCACTAAAGCAAGCCCCTCAATCTTGGTACAAGTGGATGGATCAACATCTTTTGTAGAATGAGTTCATCCATTGCCAATAAGATCCAACCCCATACATCAGACATGTTAATGGAGGTATTTTCCTTCTAGTGGACTTGTGTGTGGGTGATCTTCTTCAGATTGGAATATCCACAACTTTGATTTGTAATAGGTAGAATGAGATTTAGTAGGCCTTTACATGGTGACCTCAATCTTGTTGCATTACTTCCTTGGTATTCGGGTTTGGCAATTAGAGGATGGCATATTTTTTTTCACAACCTAAGTATGCTTCTAGCCTCATTTAGAGGTTCTACACAGAGGATTTCAAGCCTACATCGACTCCCTTTGTGTCTATGGTCAAGTTGATAGCACAATATACTTCTCCATGTGTAGGTATTACTTTGTATAGACAAATGGTGCGGTGTCCCCTCTAATCAACACATATTAGACCCAACATTACTTTTGTTGTCATCATTGTCTTGAGGTACATAAAAGAGCCTCATGAATCACATTGAAAGGGAGAAAAATTATTGTTACGGTATGGCAGGCTTACATATCATATTGTTGTATGGTTCTCTTACAAGAGAGAGGTTTCTTTGACTAGTTTTACTAACTTAGATTGGGTTGGAGATAATGATCACATAAAGACCACGTCTAGTTATGATTTCATGTTTAATTCTATTACAGTTTCATGGTCAAGTAAGAAGCAAATTGTTTTTAATGTGGAACAAACAACAATATAGATCAAGGTTATTCTTAGTGAGATAGATTTTCCACTACATCAGAGTACAATTTTGTTTTTCAATAACCACAGTGCTATTCAGAGAACATGTAATCATGTTTTTTTATCGAAGGAACCATCATAGATTTTTATTAACATGGGGGTTGATTCATGTTTGTGTCCTTGATTTACAATTATATCCTTATTGTTGACCAACTTGTTGACATCTTCACCAATCCTTTGACATATGTTAAGTTTATAAATATCAAATCTATGTTAGGAGCTAGAGCATTTGCCATAAAAGGGAACATCATCTCTTATCTTTCTCCTTTATGCTCACACATCAACCTTAAGGGAGAATGTTAGATTAGTGGTTGTCATATGCATGCTAGCTTACATGCACTTATTTTTATTATGCATGTAGGTATTCTTAATTTGCTTGTTGCATGAAGAACTCAGTACACATGAAATAATCCTAGAAGTTAAACTTTCCATAATGAGAAATTATCTTATCATCATGCAATATCCTCATGCATTGGAACTATTTCGATCATTTATTAATATGCTTTTGTAATCAATGTTTTACGAATTAATAGAAGCAATATCCTTCATTACTTAGATGTAACAATTAGAGTGAATCCAATTAAGTATTCTTGGATCTTCTTATTATACCTACCGACAAACACCTAAGTTTAACCTAATTGTGGATTTGGGTTATCAAAGGGCCCAAGCATGGTTGGACCCTCTAATTACCTAAATCTACAATCGGGTTAAGGATGACTCCAACGAGCATTGTATGTTGAAATGAGTTTCACACTAATCAAACATTTGTTTGCATTGACCGGGTGTGATACTTGCATTTTAACCAAAGTTTGAAAATTTTATGATTCCATGTATTCTTATTATCCAAAAAAAAATTGGCATTCTCAACTTTGACTCTTATTCTCATGTTGGTGATAGAATACTCAGCCTCGTTACACATTGAATTAACATGCTACAAATGACTCCCTCACATTGCCTCATCCTTAGAGTATGCCAATTGCCTCTACCTCATCCTTGGAGCTTGAGTCTACCAATTGCCTCTGCCTCATCCTTGGAGCCTGCATCTGCCATGCATGTACACATGGGGCAGTCTATAGACAGATGGCCTTCACATTGTCCAATATCTTATCTACAAGCTCCCTACTACCGTACTCATCCTTCACAATAAAAGTATCAATAGTATCTTAGAAAGAAAGCTCTCAAGCTCATATTTTTTCTACTCTGTAAAAGTTCACAAAGTTCCTAGCCCCTCAATCACATTGTACTACATAAGCTTTGTCAATATGCAAGTTCTCGTGCTCACTAAGAGAATCTATTACTAACACATCCTTCTTGTCTAGGCTCATCAGGACACAAAATAACTAATCTATCCATTAAGCTATAGGGATCTTCCAAGCCATCAAGCTATATTCATTAGCAACTAGAGTAAGGATAGGAGCTAGGGAAAGAATAGAAGTAGTTATAAAGCCAAGTGCATAGGTATAGGTATAGAAATAGATAAGAGAACCTATAGTAGTTCTTGTAGTAATAGACACCCTTGGATACCCCTATAAGTATCCTATCAATAGGCCAGGTCACTCATACAATAGTTAGAACAACTAACAACTAGAACAAATTTTCTATCAATTGCTAAGACAACACCAATGACACCAACATCATGAACATCATTAGGAGCACTAGTAACTAGATCAATAGTAGCACTAGTATAATCAATGGCATGTTCTAGTTACACCAACAACAACAATTGCTGGAACATCACTTCCATGATCAACATTGGTAACCAAAACAATGGGAAAAATACTTGCAGCTTAAAAAACATTTGATAGGATCTTCAACAAACTCATGGACAATTGGCCAGACCCAACATAGATCACTTTCATTTCCAATTGAATAGATATAGAAATCATTGTCTTAACTCATTTTCATGAGGTTGACTTCTTCATTTGTGAGGACATACACTCTCTCTACCAATTCATTTTAGCTATATAGGGTGTTGTTTGCATCATAGTTACCAAATTCAACCAAACTGTGTTGAAGAATTTGAAAATTCAAAAATTCAATTTGGTTCAGTCATTAATACACCCAATTCAGATTTAGTACGATCTAGAATCATTGATCACATTTTTCGTGAATAACTTTTGTAGTAATTTGTTCCTTGCAAACCTTAAAGATTTTTTTCATTATCTCCCTTCTTCTCGATGATGGTGGTTGGAGATTGGCTTTGTTCCTTTTGAAGAAGAAATTGAAAGCTATCATTTCTCTATCTTCACTCTCAACGGGCGTTGGCATGGGATTTGATTACAAGGTCCACAAAAAATCGACAAGTACTAGCAAGAGATTCTATTACCAAGCTCCACTTATATTGGTCCACTGCAAAACAAGAAGGGTCTAATTCCATAGTTTATGAAAAAATTCTCAAGCCCTTCATGTTAAAAAGTACTTCCTCTGTATATAAGAAATTGATGTTCTTTTGTAATTTGTTTATGGAGAAAAACTATGCCATATTTTGTAGTATCTAATTCCATTTGTAGCTTTCATAACATGATTGAAAACGATTCTTGAGGGGTCTCTAAAGTTTTGAGGTTTTGAATATTATGATTATCAATTTTATTTTCTAAACTTTTGAAAAAATAGCATGTTTTAATATTTGTAAGATGTATATGTTGGACACACCTACCACACTTAGAGGGGGGGTGAATGAGTGTGGGGCTCTTTTTCCCAAAACTTCCCTCTTGCACAAAAACTCATCAATTACCATTCAACATTTATTCATTACCCATTGTTGTCATTTATAACCAGTTAGAAGTGAGCACATATCAGCAACATATATCAACAATATATCATCAACAAGTCATCACCACAATGAACACAAAGAACACAAGTGTAACACCCTGTTTCCCCCAGTTTGTAAAAATAACTGGACTGACCAAGAACTATGGAAAACTCATAAATGTGAATATGTGATGTAAATGGACCTTGAGGAAAAGGTCAATAAATGTGAATAACATTATGAATTTTATTGCAGGACTGTTGAGAGGGGATGTGCAGAAAAAGAGACCACGATGGAAGTGGAAGGCACCTGGAAAGGTGGCGTTAACTTCCACCGAGAATTAATACCGTATTTGGACTCCACTGGCCCGGAGAACCAAAAGTGGCTCGCTGGCGCCAAATTAAATGTCTTCTAGGCTGGCAGGTTGATGGCTCCTCAGGAATTAATGAGGGATGGGGAGGTGAACCACCTATCCATAGAGCCATCATGACTGACCAGCGCGAGGGAAATCGCGCCACACGCAACCTCGCAAGAGGATAAGGTGTGGGGTGGAACTGATTGGGGGCAGACGCGAGGGTAGAACTCTGACGATATGTAGAGTGAGTGATAGTAGAGAGGAAGGATTGCAACCTTCGCTCCTGGTCACTGGCAAACAGAGATGCAGTCTCACAGCATCGTGGTCTCAGCTCGGGGGTGGCTAGTAGTAAATCCGTTGGGAGTCGCTAAGTCTATGGTTGGGTGGAAACGGGCACCCCTCTCAGCAATTGCATAACCCCTGGTGTTATTTCTGATAAGTGTTTTGCCTTTGGCATCTTGAAATATATGTATTCTAATAATTATGCTCATAAGTTGTGAAACTGTGAATGATTTCATTATAAGAATGATTGTATGGTGTTTTGATTAGTACTAGTAGTTGTATATTTGTATGGAAAGACTACGTATGGCTTATTTCCTCATGAATCATTAATTACATGCGTACTGATCTAATTCAGACTTCACGTATGGTTCTCGGGAGAGCGATACCCTTATCTACTTCAGATAGTACCCTGGGTAAACCTTCCCATAGAGATACCCTTCTCAAAAATCCCATCAAGAACTTGGAAGGAGGACATGAGGGCACAAGGCCCTAAGAAATCCCTGATAGGTATCAAATCGACGGACGAGATCCCATCGGGATGTCTGTGGTCACTCATGACCATCAGATAAGAAGAAGAAGCTGGAAGGATAAGTACTTCAACCTTGATAGGTGTTGATAGACGGACGAGATCCCGTCAAGGAATCTATGGTCACTCATGACCGTTAGATTTGGTAAGAGGAAGCTAGAAAGTTAAGTGCCTTAACCTTGATAGGTGGTGAACGATAGACAAGATCCCATCGGGAAATCTGCAGTCACACACGACCATTAGATTGGTAGGAGAAAGTAGGGTGTTAAACGCCCTACTACTTAGTTTCTCTGTGACTTCATGGATAGTGAAGAGATCGGGACCGTAGATCCCCAAGGTCCATGAGAATATCCGGACCATGGATCTCTCCACGTTTAGGAAGTCATGGGAGAACCTACAAGTTAGGAAGCTATCTGAGGCGTCAGATCTCAGCTGAAAATCCCGACAGCCGTTGGATCTGTCAGGAGATACCCGAGGGTTAAAAACCCCAGTGAATCAAGATTTTCCATGGCGGAAACCCCAGAGTAGATCTGAGCCATCCGACTAACGGAGGCCACGTGTTAAGAGATCACCCATTTCGGGAAATCGGGAGTCGTGGAATCGGGATTCCTGTTGACAAGAGTTCAGGATTTTCCATGGTGAAAACCCTGGGACGGATCTGAGCCATCCAATTGACGGAGGCCACGCGTCATGAGATCTCCCATTTCGGGAAATCGAAAATCGCGAGATCGGGAGTCTTGGCGACAAGGGATCGAGACTTTCCTGGGTGGAAACCCCGGAGCAGTTGTGGACCGTCTGATTTAAGGAGGTGACGTGTCGAGAGATTACCCGTTTCAGGAAATCGGGAATCGGGGATTCGGGAGTCCGGTTGACAATAGGTCGGGCTCTCACCTTGATAAATCTCGACGAAAGAGAGGTTGTGGTCATATGGGAAGAGGTCATATTGACCAATGCTTAACCCAAGGGGCTAATCACCAACTGAGGCTCGTTCAGTACTTCGGTGTTTCGGCATTCAGGATACCGAAGGGCATGTTCCCATGTGCTCTCAAACCCCGAAGTCCAGACTTATAAACCTCGAGATGTTAGCATGTGGTTACGCTCTGATGAATGGTCAGGATCCTCTCAGAGGATCCTAGGACTGGGATGATCGTCAGATGTGAGGAAGAGATGACAGATTTACACGATGGCGCGAATGCACATTAGGGTAAGTAGCGAGCAGATCTGGATGGCCAGAGTCCACCCGCCCAGATCTACGGCTGAGGATTAATTCTGGAGCCCCCTTGCCATTCTGCCTTTAATGGGGGGGGTCCAGAATTGGACACGCAACTCTCGAATGGTCGAGATTAATTCATCATGAGCAATGGTACTCAGGTGGATTCCGGACCCCCCTTGCCATTCTACCTTTAATGGGGGGGGGTCCAGAATAGTGTGGTGTGTGAAGTGGGGCCCCCTCCTGTCCTATCGANGCAAAGCCAAACGGTTTGACATTACCGTAGCGTCGAGATGCGAAATACAAAGGACACTGCGTTTATTTGAACTGTGATCATGACCCGCGATCACATGGGAATGGAGAGAGAGAGAAAGAGCCAGCTTACGCTGGGCCTCCGTGGATATTTAGGGGTTCTGATTCGGCAAAAGACCAGAAAAATCCGATTTAGGTAGTGGGAATGTGACAAAGTGGTATCAGAGCATGGTTACAACACTTGGCCTGCTTGGGCTCAGGCACGAGCCGCGTAAGGAGACATTGTCATCTGTGTTTTCCCCTTAAGAAGAAGGATTGCAGAATGAAACTGTAATCTGGGACATGAACTTCGTTGTCCTATTTTAGTGTTACGATGGCTACCTACTAAAGCAGCTAGAGTCTCTTGCAATTAAGATGGCTGATAGATTAGGATTAAGACCCAAATGAAAAACCCCTGTTATATGGGTATACATGTGAAAATATGAATTTATGCGCAGGTTATAAAAATGTATTTAACTCTTGATTAATAACCAGCGTTTGTCTTTTCACCCAAGCGGACGATCAGCCGCAGGATTATACAGACACAGAGTATGGTGACTCACCAAGAGGTGGGAGAAGGCTCCCACAACAGAGATGAAGAGTCTGACGAAAGAAGAGCAATAGGAACCCCTCCAGATCTAGCTGGGACTGTGAGGAGTCTCATGGTTGAATTGCAAAGCTGCAAGGCCGACAATGAAAGGATGATGAAAGAACAAGAAAAGCAAACTGAAATTAATGCAGTTTTACTGCAGAGCTTATCCGACCTACAGCGACAAATGTAGCATGAACCCGAGACGCAGAAACATGGTCGTATCAGTGGCCATATTGAGAGGAGCACCTCAAGAAAGGTCCACCCCAGAGGTAAAGGACTAGTGCCAGACAATTCCAGAGAGAAGGAAGCTGGCGATTCAGAAGGCTCTTCCAGGAGCAGGACCAGTTTCTATTCTCGAAGAAAACAGAAGAAGCAAAAGACTTCTAAGGGTCATAAATTTGAGGAATTCAGAAAATCCAAACCTCCCTCCTTCGACGGTGAGATAAAGAAGGAAGAGGAAGCCGAGGCTTGGCTACTTGGACTAAAGAAATATTTCAGATTCCATGATTCTTCAGAGAATTTGAAGGCTCGAGTGGCCACTTTCAATATGAATGGAAAGGCTTCCATCTGGTGGGAAGACCTTAAGAATATGAAAGGGGTCCGCGAGGAGGACATGTCTTGGAAATGGTTTGAAAAGTACTTCCGGAAGAATTATTTGTCGGAAAGATATTTCGACGAGAAGGCTAAAGAGTTTTATGAACTCAAACTGGGGCAACTCACTATAGAGGAATATGTCAACAAATTCCTCGACTGATTGAGATATGTACCCTACATCAAAGCAGAGAAGGCAAAGGCGCAACGCTTCATCAGTGGGCTACCCAAGGAATACCGAAATCGAATTGAATTTGACGAGCCAAAGACCTTAAAAGACACTATACGAAAGGCAAGATATTGTCATGAACAATATGGACATCGGGCAGAGTCTCGTGGAGACTGGAGACAGAAGAGTGGTTCAAGATTTCAGAAAAAGGGGATCAAATCCTCAGGATTTAATAACTACAAGAAGAACCCTAGAATGAACTTTCCATCCCGGAGTGTACTCCAGCAGAACTTTCCCTCATCGAACGGAAATAAAACTTTTGGACCTATGCCAGTAAATACTGATAACCCAGAGAGAAAACCTCTGAAATGTTAGGGTTGCGGAGAAGAGCATCTCCTGAGAGACTGTCCACACCAACAACAGAACAGTCAAAAAGTTTATAACATTCAGGAAGCGACCACAGTCAATGATGTGGCAAGGAGTGTGTCGCAGATTTATGCAGCCTTGGATAATAACCAAGCTGACCACCAAGCTTCAGTGGTGGAAATAGAAGGTATGATTTTCAACCATCTAGTGTCTGTTTTGATTGACCCTGGTTCAAATTTGAGTTATATAGCCCCTAGAGTTGTTGAAAGGTGTAAGTTACAGCCACGAAAACAAACCAATCCATGGTTG